>JAUUTY010001068.1:0-100566 GCA_030979885.1 Lolium multiflorum | reverse complement strand
TCAATATAAGGTAACATGATTGATTTGAGGTTTATTTCTTCTTATGTCATATAAAATTTATTTGGTAGCAAGACTTGATCAACCTTGTTAACAAGTATATTTTAATGCATAAGAGAGCTAAACAACATTTCTTTCTTTCTTTCTCCCCCCATTTGTTTTACTTGCTGTAGCACTTTTTGTTTTGCAATATGCTTTAGTTGTTTAAGATTTTGGAAATCATTTTCCCGCGCAGTAATAATTAATTTAACACCAGAAATGTGCATTTTTCGAAGTTCTCAAAAATTTACAAAAATTATACCGGTAGTCTTATTTTTCGAAGGGGCACCTGGGAGCACCTGGGGATGAACTCCAGGGTGGCACCCCACAGGCTGGCGCGGCCAGCAAGGGGGGCGCGCCACCCTGGTGTGTGGGCCCCTCCTTGCCCCACTTCATCATCTCTTTCACTCAGTGCACTCTCTCTCCCGAAAAAACTCGTACTCACTTTCTCTCACTCGCGTTTCTCACTACAAGAACTCGCGATTTCGATCTCTTTGCTCACCCCTGCATTTCGTCCAAATTTGGCACATTTGCTCCTTGGTATGTGACTCCTTTGATTGTCCAATTAGAATTTTGTTTGGTTGAGTATATCTTGAATATTTTGCTGCTGTAGATAACATGTTTAGTGAGCTTGCATGCTTGTTCTAAGTGGTAGAAACTAGTTTTGATGCATGTTTAGTACTCTAGCAAGTTCCTATAGTAGTTCCTCCTCAATTATATACCTTGAAATCAAATTTTATAATGATTGTTGAAAAATTTCCAGAAAATGGAAGGAAGTAGGCACCAACTAAACCAACAAGAATTGGAGGTGTGCCACAAGTCATGAGAGAGTTCACCGCTATTGAAGGAGTATACCCTCTTATTACCCATGCACGGATTTTATGCTAATGCAGAATCCCGCAAGATGTTCAAACACCGATTTCCAATGCAGGGGTTGGCTGTTTCATCAAGTAAACCCAACAATATGCTAAACTAACAATGCTCTACAGTAGGATTTCACTACCTGCCTAAACTAACCCCATGGTCCCAAGTATTACATTGATAATAAAATCAATAACTTGCCTTTCAGTTGATTTTTGTGCAGAATTAGAGTGTCGCAGTCAGGGATCCTGTGAGAAGGTCGGGAACGTTCAAGGGAGCTCTCGACCTTTATACAATGATTTGTAATGGGAGGAGCTTCTCCGATGATGGTGGTAAGATTAGTAGCATTCAACAACCAGCCATCCGCTACTTTGCTTATTTCGTTACAAAGTGCGTTCTTGCTAGAAGGTATGCGAGTAAGTTGTCTGTTCAAGATATGGCTTTCTTAGCTGCCGCTTTGCAACAGGATAGGACCTATAATTTGGGTGCTTTAATAGCTTGTAGACTTGCTACTAACCGTGAGAAAGGAGGAATTTGTGGGGGTCTTATCGCCTCTCGCTTATTAGCTATGCATGGTGTAGAACCTCACCATCTAGATATCCCGCTTTCCATGGAGAAACTTGATGTTGTTTCCATGATTAAACATGAGTTTATTTCAGATGCATCTAATTTGAACAACCTGTATTATAGGATAACTTTGTATAAGAAAATTGGAGAATAACTAAGAAAATTGAAAAACTAGTACGATTGCCTGCACCTGCTCTGCTTAACCTTGATGCCAGGAAAGGGTGGTCGATCACGGAAAATGAGCTAAACGCATACATAGAAAGGGAAAGCCATCGTGCAAGGGAAGGCATGAGGAGGCCGAGGAGCACCCCGACTCTTCATCCGATGCAGCGAGCTCCTCATATCAACATTATGGTCATGTGAAACCTCCACGACATTCTTCTGCGCAGGGGCCCTATTATCACTCCATGTATGATCCACCAGCATGGAACTCCGACGATGCCGAGCCCTCCTACGACTACACCGTCACATACCCCGATGCTTCCTCCAGCACATACCTGGAACCGGGTCGTTCTTCGTCGTACTACGGAGATACCACTTCATGGGGACCGTGGGAATGAACTCCACTTAGGCCAAAAGCCTAGAGGTATACCGGCACCACTCATTCTTTGCATATTATGGTTGCTGGATACTTGTACATACTTGTTTAGTTTCTTAGAGTGGTTTTCTAATGAGAGGGAGATGATATTTAGGGAAGTGCTTGTCCAAAAACAGATTCTGGGCTGTTACCAAAAAATTCGTACGCACAGCCAGAACGTTATTTTGAGTTGCCAATTTTTGAGCATGTGCCCCAGGTTGTTATCTAACTTCCATTAGTTGAACACTTTTTGAGCTGAGCAATGGAAGATTTTTGTTAATTTCGATTTCTGTACTGCTGTCAGGTTTTGGCAGATTTCTGTCATCCCGCTTTTCTGTGTTTCTTTTAGTTTGCATTCTCTTGTTTTCGCTTTGTTTCTTTCCTAAAACACAAAAATACCAAAAATATTTCTGTTGTTTCTCTTCACCATTAGTTTATTTGGTTCTTTGCTCTTATTTTACTTTATTTGCTATCGTTAGTTTGCTATGAGAAAAACCCAAAAAGATTTTGCTTTGTTTTCTTGTTTCCTTTTGTTTCTAACCCGAAAACACCAAAAATATTTGGTGTTCTTATTTGGTTTTGTAAAGTTCATTAGGGAGTTCAGAGGTCTCCGGTGGTTGGAGCTTGGTTTCATTTCATATTATTATTCAAGCCGCACAAGTGAAAGGCAATAATGACGATCTACGGCAATTTGACTGTGGTGAGAGGCTGGTATGAACTCTATTTGTTTTCATTTTTTACATATACTCATCCATGTGAGCATGCTTAGTTCATATCAGGTATATGTCATTTAATGAAAGTCTAGTAGTTTATGATCTCTCATGATTAGTTCCAATCTATTAATAACGAGTAGCATGTCATGAATATTTGCTTGCATTGTTTTATTCATAGATCGGTATGACATTGTGGTATCCTCCTCTGAATAATTCACTTGAATCGACTTGGCACATGCTCACACATTCATATGACTAAAACAAAAGTCAATTAAGCCTCGCCGATCTACTTTGCTTCAGAAATTCTGTATCACTTTTATGCTCGTTAATTTATTTTGCCTAAAGTACATTACATTGTGCTTATTGCTCTCTTGATTGTCGCTTCCTAGTCTTTTGCTAGCTCTAATTGAAATTGTTGGAATTGGCTATTTCAAACATTCAAACCAAAAGTTTGCATAATTCATCATAGTAAATACTTGCATGGCATTTCAAACCATTCCAAGTAAATTCTCATGTGCTACCTTTAAACCTTAAAAATGCTTCTCAATTTGTGTTAATGTTTTATAGCTCATGAGGAAATATGTGGTGTTTATCTTTCGATCTTGTCATTTACTTCTGACAGACTTTCACCAATGGACCAGTGGCACATCCGCTTATCCAATAATTTTGCAAAAAGAGCTGGCAATGGGGTTCCCACCCCCAATTAATCAACCTCCATTAATAATTTTCTTCACGTGTTTTGCTCTGATTCATCAGTACAACTTAACCTGCAAATAGACACTTCCCCATGGTATGTGAATGTTGGAAGGCACCCGAGGATTCTGTAGCCATGGCTTGTGTAAGCAAAGGTTGGGGGGAGTGTCATCCATAATGAAACTAAAATACATGTGTAAACAAAAGAGAAGAGGGATGATCTACTTTGCTGGTAGAGATAACGTCCTTCATGGGAGCCGCTCTTGAGAGTCTGGTTGGAGAGGTGGTTAGAGTACCCACTATCATTCGTTGACAACAACAAACACCTCTCAAAATAATTTTACTTTTGTCTTTGAAAAGTGAAAAGCTCTAGCACATGTTAATCCCTCCTTCCCTCCGCGAAGGGTCAATCTTTTACTTTTATGTTGAGTCACCATCCTTTCTTTGAGCACCTTCTTGAGAGCATAACTGCCATTCTTAGTATAATATGCTTGTCTCAAAATATGATTGATTGTGGTATAACTTTGATGCTTTTATCCTTGACAATCACTACTTCTAGTCTTTCTATGAACTCCAGAGGTGCCCGGGCATTTATGTTTTTTGCCGATCAAATATGGGCAAGCGAGATACCACTTTATCATACTCTCTTATGAACATTGCAATCCCGCTTATATACATGATTCATGATGCTTATTATTAATTGTTGGTACCTCTTCATGATTGACATAGCTGTTGGATGATCTTATTTGCATGTATCTCATTATGAACCGTTTAAGTATTAGCCATAGCATGAGAATATATACATCATATGAGCAAATGTATTCGTGAAAGTTCTTTTATCGCTTAGTTGTTAACTGAATTGTTTGAGGACAAGCAATAAGCGTGGGGAGTTGATACGTCCAAAAACGTATCTACTTTCCCGAACACTTTTGCCATTGTTTTTGCCTCTAATTTGTGTATTTTGGATAACTAACACGACTAACGCCGCTGTGCACTGCTCTCGGTGTCTCGTTTCTTTGTGCGTAACCAACTTTCAAAGAAAACCTCGAATTTATACGAAGGCCCTATTTTCCCGTATGACTCACGAGCTGTATGGGCAAGTCAGTGGAGGCCCGAGGCCCCACACACCCAGGCGCTGCGTCTGTGAGTGGCGCGCGGCCCTGTGGTGGGCCTCTACAGCCTCCGATTTCCTCGACTACTTATCGCCTCGACCTAAAAACGCACCTGAGAGAAGTCGAGTCGCCAGAAACCCTCCACAGAGCCGCCACATCGCGAAACTCCGTCTCCTGGGAGCCGGGTCTCCGCTTCACTCTCGCCGGAGGGGGAATCGGGAGGAGATCCCCACCGCCATCACCACCAATGCCTCTCCATCGACCAACCATGTTTCCCCCATCCATGTGTGAGTAATTCCCCGCCGTAGGGCAAGGCGATGGTAGGGATTGGATGAGTTTGATCATGTAATAAAGGTCATGTTAGGGGCATGGTGCCTAGTATCCGTAGATGTTACTTTTATGATATTGTTGCAACCTATGCTTAATGCTTGTCACTAGGGCCCGAGCGCCATGATCAGATCCGAACATGTTATTGTTTCATCATGATATTCATTGTTTATGGTCTTACCCGGCAAGTTGTATACACACGTTGCCGTACGGAACCAATGGCCCCGAAGTGACAGAAATCGCAACCGAGGGGATGGTAGTGATGTGAGGATCACATGTGTTCAAGGAGTGTTAATGTTTGCTCTGGTACTTTATTAAAAGGAGTACCTTAATTCCCAGTAGTTTCCCTAGAGGGCCCCGCTGCAATGGGCTGGTAGGACAAAAGATGTTGTGCAAGTTTCTCATTGCGAGCACGTACGATCATATATGGAACACATGCCTATTGATTGATTAATACTTGGATACCGCTTTATTATCCGCAAATGCCCTACCATGATTGTTATATGAATTCTCTCATCCATGCAACGCCCGTTCATCCGTCCCTGTGCCTACAGTATTTCCCGCTGTTTACTATAATCACTACCGCTGTCTTTATTTCACTGTCGCCGTTATTCTCCCACTATTCCTACCGCTTATAAAACTGTTATCGAGTAATCCTGCTATGTCTCATTTGTGTAATAAGAATTTGACAACTTCATTTATATACATAAGTATTCTTTGTCTCCCTTGTGTCGAATCAATAAATTGGGTAATACTTCCTCGAAGATCATGCTATCCCCTATACTTGTGGGTCATCAAAGAACAAAAGAGAAGGGGGATGATCTACCTTGGTGGTAGAGATGCCGTCCCTCATGGGAGCCGCTCTTGGAAGGTTCGTTTGGCAAGGGGGTTAGAGTGCCCGCTACCATTCGTTGACAACAACAAACACTTCTCAAAATATTACTTTTATGCTCTTTATATGATTTCAAAACTTGAAAAGCTCTAGCACATGATTTAATCCCTGCTTTCCTCTGCGAAGGGCCTATCTTTTACTTTTATGTTGAGTCAGTAAACCTATTTCCCTCTATCTTAAGCAAGCAATTGAGTTGTTGTGATCCAACCATTTATATTATGATTCAGTTAATCATGTCTTTCATACTTTCTTTGCTTAGTACAAATTTTATCTCGAATGAATATGACTTTGAAAGTTATCAATGATTATGAGGAGATTGGTTATGATTATGATGAAAGCCCTGCCATATAAATTCTAATATAAAGGCTTTGCTTAGAAGATAAGTGCACAATCCGTTAGTAGTTCTCTGACCAAGAACAAAGTTTGCCATAACCTTTATGATTTCCTATGCACCTCTATTTGTGATTTCTCTTTACTTATTTCAAGTTGAATTATATGAGGAGGATGTTTACTAGAATATCTTGTGTGAATCAATATGATGCTTCTTGTCCGTATTTTATTATCGACTCTTCCCTCCATAAACATGTGGTCTTGTTTATTGAGCTCGGTTTCGCTTGACAAGTGAGGTCTAAGCTTGGGGGAGTTGATACGTCCATTTTGCATCACTATTTTATATCATAAATTGCTTGGTATTCATTGATATATTTCATATTTAGAGATGATACTTATGTTATTTCACCTATTTTGCATATTTCATGATTATTGGAGAATTATTCACCGAAGTCAGGATTCTGCTGGAAAAAGAACCGTTAGACACCATATTTCTAAGATCAACAATTGACGGAAATTATATGAAAAATCCTGTTTTTCCAAGACGAAGATGCCGGGCGAGAGCCGAGAGGCCGCCTGCCTCCCATGGGCCGGCGTGGCCCTGCCTCGCCAAGGTCAGTTTCAGGGAGGGGGCCCACGGGGCCCCCTCCTCGCCTCCTCCTTCGCGACATCTTCATCCCGGAAAACCTAAGGCCAGGGAGTTACGGAGAATAGATGAGCCGTCTCGCGGGCGAGAAACACCGTAGAGAAAAGAGCTCTCCTATGGGCGTGAATCCGCCGGAGAATTCCTCCCGAGGTGAAATCGACGCCATCGCCACCGTCATCGAGCTGGACATCAGCTGGGATCATCATCATCATCATCTCCACCATCTACACCGCCATCTCCACCGCTGCATCTCGTCACAGCTGTAACATCTAGGGTTGAATCTTGATTGTTTGATAGGGGAAACTCTCCCGGTGTTGATTACTACTTGTTATTGATGCTATTGAGTGAACCCATTGAACCAAGGTTTATGTTCAGATTGTTATTCATCATCATATCACCTCTGATTATGTTCCATATGATGTCTCGTGAGTAGTTCGTTTAGTTCTGGAGGACATGGGTGAAGTCTAAATGTTAGTAGTGAACTATGTTGAGTAATATTTAATGGTTTGATATTTAAGTTGTGGTGTTATTCTTCTAGTGGTGTCATGTGAACGTCGATTACATGATACTTCACCTTTATGGGCCTAGGGAGTACATCTTGTATTCGTTTGCTAATTGTGGGGTTGCCGGGGTGACAGCAACCTAAACCCCCGTTAGTATATCGGTGCAGGAGGGATAGCAGGATCTCAGAGTTTAAGGCTGTGTTAGATTTATCTTAACTTTCTGTTAGTTGCGGATGCTTGCAAGGGGTATAATCACAAGTATGTATTAGTCCTAGGAAGGGAGGTGCATTAGCATAGGTTCACCCACACAACACTTATCAAAACAATGAAGATTAATCAACTATATGAAGCGAAAGCACTAGACTAAAATCCCCGTGTGTCCTCAAGAACGTTTGGTCATTATAAGTAAACAAACCGTCTTGTCCTTTGTGCTAAAAAGGATTGGGCCACTTGTTGCAATTATTTCTCTCGCATTTTACTTACTCGTACTTTATTTAACTGCTATATCAAAACCCCCTGAATACTTGTCTGTGAGCATTTACAGTGAATCCTTCATCGAAACTGCTTGTCAACACCTTCTGCTCCTCGTTGGGTTCGACACTCTTATTTATCGAAAGTACTACGATACACCCCTATACTTGTGGGTCATCAATCTCCTCCAATTCCCCGTCCCGGCAGGGTGCCAAAACAAAGTTTCTGGTTCCTGATGCTTTTTCTTATAATATCAAGATGGTTAGCACGAGGTTTGAAGGAATATGTCCTAGAGGAAATACCAAAGTTGTATTATTATATATTTCAAGATTCATGATTAAAGTTCATATCCTATGCTATAATTGTATCAGTCCATGAATATGAGATTCAAAGAAAACATAATTACATGTATAGAAATATAAACACCAAATGAGATCGCTAATCTCGCCTCTAAGACTAATTCATATATTATTGATGGTCATGTTAACCTGTTCATAGGAATAAGAAAATTGTTACAAGGTTGCCATGTTAGGAATGGTGCCCTAGAGGCTCCACTTTCCGACTTGCTTGTATATGTAACTTCAACTAGTCCATGTATGCAATATTGCACTTGTAACTGAATGTGATCCGGATGTGGATCATTGTGATTAATTAGTTTATACAAGGTTTATCCTTAGTCACTTGAGGTTAAAGGCTGAGACAAAGTGCGAAATCGTCAAGAAGACTAGGTTCCACCCTCGTTGATGAGTTAGGAAAGCTAGACTGGCCTGTAGATCATCTTGGCACGAGCAAGTCGTCATGTTCCCCGCTGAGCAATGGAACCCTGAGACCTAAGGTAATCGTGGGCCACTCAAGAAAGCCATACATGACATGGATGCAACACGACATAATTTGCCCAACACAATGGGGGCCATACTCGTTCAAGCCACAAACCCAAGTGTAGGGAAAAGTTAAGATTCATGTATGCCCAAAGGCATGGGATCTTAATGATTCAAGAGTGGATTTGTTCCTCATGACGAAGGAGAGAGCATCCTGACCCTCCTATTGTGATGTCTAAGTAATATGTCTATGCCGACACCATGTGAGTGATCACATGACATCATCAATATACACCAAACGAGAAAATGATTAATATACAGATCAAGGTTAACAAGTGCTGTGATCAACGAGTTGATTCACAGATACATAAAGTCTCACCTCTGGACATCACCATATTGTGAAGCAAAGGGATTAAAATATGTATCAACACGTATTAGTTTATTTCATTATTTCTTCAAGTATGCAAAGGAATATTGTGTATGCCTAGGTCCCAACGTTGGTTATTGATCCAAAGTTGACGGCAGCATGACTACGCATTACCGAACCTGTTGGGTCACACGCCAACGGCCGAATGATTCGTAGTGAGAGTTCTATATATGGTATGGTTGAGAGAAGCTGTTTGGAATAATTCCGACAGATTCGAGAAGTGTTCAAGACATTTTATAACTAAGAGAGAAACTATCAGAATCACTTCGAGGTTGTTGAAAGTGGCAAGACATGGAAGTATTCCGCATTTTATATATGTATATGGAACTATTGCTAAAGTAATTTCAATGATATCCCTCAAAGTGTCGACCATGCTATCCCAACTCGGGCTGGCCCACCAAACCCCAAAGGCCCAAGGCGGCTCCCCTTTCGAAGGGGGTTGGGAGGTGGGTCGACCACCCAGCTAAACTGGAGACTAAGGAGGCGCGGCTAGCCCTAGGCTGACACATCCCTAGGTGTAAGTGCCGGCCAACCCCTTCCCAAGTTGGTAGCCCTCTCCACCTATAAATAGAGGCGCCGCCACCTTAAGCGGTGTGCAATTTTCTAAGTAGTTTCTCTCACATCCCTTGGTTGGCCTTTCTCTCTCCATATCCACATACACACACCGCAAGGCTACAACTCTCTCACCGTGAGTGCCGCTCCCAAGTGCAGGAGATGAATTGTAGTACTTTTTCAATAATAAAGGTTGTTGACCCAATTTATATAGATAAGGTATCAAGCAGATTTGACAATCTAAACAACACAGAAAATGCACTTGTGGCTTTATATATAAAATGCAGGAAGTAAATAGCAAATAAGTAAAAGCTCTCGATGAGAGAAAGGAGCTATCCTCTATGCAACAAGAGGAAAAGCTCAAGTGCGTGTGCTTATATGAGACTAAAGTTCTCGAGGGCGGCATGGATTTACTAGCATCTGAGTTCTACACAACATGATAAATATTTTGTCAAGTTTTATTCAGTTAGAGGCGGAGCCTAAATTAAGTGCACCCCTTATGATGGGTCCTAGAGCCATTTTCATGAGCAAGTATAAGAATCATTA
This sequence comes from Lolium multiflorum, assembly GCA_030979885.1. Lineage (NCBI taxonomy): Eukaryota > Viridiplantae > Streptophyta > Magnoliopsida > Poales > Poaceae > Lolium > Lolium multiflorum. Next base: position 90,495 of record JAUUTY010001068.1, on the reverse strand, counting down.
AGACATAAATGTCCCACCATAGCAATAAGATCATTGGTCTCCGAAATAAACCCCTCTAATGCAACACATAGTGTTGGAAGACGGATTCTGTCATTCCGACCCCTCCACCACTAATGCATTACATCAAAGTGCAGCCCTATGAGCCCATATAGGTGAAGTAACATGCAGTCGGCATTCGCATAAAACCATCATAGAACAATATAAAAGATAGAAAACTTGACCAAATACTCATTGCACATCATATAGAATCATAGTCAGATCATCCTATGCCCTCAAGAATATGTCGGAACTACTCACAAGTGTCGAACATAATATGGACCAGAGGCATAATGATTATAACACAATCTCAATATATAATCTCTCCAGCAAATAGAGATAAAATACCAATCACAAAAATGCAACTAGCCCCAAAACGATATCCGGGGTTCAATTCAACAAAAACTATGAGGGAGATGAAGTCGATCTCGTAGATGGAGATGGTGGTGATGATGGTGCTGATGGAGATGTTGATGGAGATGCCTCCTCCCAAGCCAAGGAGGAGTGGGGATGTCGATGGCGTCGATTTCCCCTTCACCGGAGGCACCGGTGCAGCAGGATCTGCCCTCTCCCGGAGTAGGAGAGGACTTTCGCCTCCGCCGCCGCCTCAATAAATCTTGGGAAAAATATGGGTTAGCTTTTTAGGCGAAAAGGATCTTCTGGTATAAAGGGGGCCCGAGGCGATGCTCGAGGGGCAAACGAGGGTGGCACGCCCAGCCAGGTAGGGCACGCCACCTGTGCTCTTTTCCTCCTCGTGGCCCCTCTCGCATGATTCTTTCGCGCACGGTGCTTCTTCGGGTGAAAAACTGATCAGATATTTTTACCTAGATTTTTAGGTATTCAGAAGGTCTCTGAAACAACAAAAAAACGAAAAAAGAGGTTTTCCGCCTCCCAATAATTAAATACAATGAAGCGGATTTTGTAGGGAAAGTCTCACAAATCGACTAAAATGCATAAATAATGGTGTATGATGGCATATATCAATGAAAACTAAACATATATGTGACAATAATGATGATGCAAAATGCATGTATCACATGCTCTATCTTGTCATCAATTCTACCCGAGGGCTGCTAGAGTAGTACATTCCCCACAGTTTCTTCAGAGCATTTTGTAGTGGCTCATGCCAGTCACTATCTACCTATGCATTAAACCCACAGTTAGTGACATGCTGCAGTAAAGAGCACAATTGGTCATCTATTTGGTATCATCATGTAAATTTTTTTGTTTGACATGCACGTTCCCCTTCACCACATGGTAAGTGTTTGGTTCAAAGATGCGCCCAGTGCGCTCTCGTGGGTGTGGTCGTTGGAGAAGTAGGTGACACCCTGAGATGAGGAGGAAGGAGATGGAAGCGAGATTGTCTTCACTGCCCCAAGCGACTCACTTCCTCGACATTTTGCACCTGCCCCTGGTGGGCAACTACCTCGCCTCCTCCCACCCAGGTTCCAGGAGTCGTCGCCCAAAGGCTCGCTAAAAAGTGCTTATCTCCAATGCTACTACCAAGGTGGCCCAATAGTGGCATCAAAGCTCCAATTCTGGTTTTTGTCCTAGTTCGAGCGCATCAGATGCGTGGGAGGCAGTTGATTGGATCAACCCTCTAGTTTAGTGGTCGACTCCGGCATGAATCAGGGTTCTTCGACTTGATATCAAATTTGCTGATTGTCCGTGATCATATGCCATCATTTTAACAATTATTACATAGTTTCAGCACCACATGCGGGTAAATTTGATATTGTTGCATTCGACTTATATTATAGTGGGAAAAATGTATATGCTATTACAATGGTGAACCCGAGAAGTTAGTATGGATGAACTTGGATGTGTGTTACATGGTCGAAACATGCTTATGGTCGATTTCGATGGCCTGTACTTATGTGTATCTGAAGGGCCCGAATCTCTGTGAGGGCATTAGGTCCTCCTTTTAATAGTCCTAGATAGGTGGTGTTCGCCTTCCTTATGAGTTAGCCTACTTTTTCATATGATTAAGTCACCTAGGAAGCCACTTTCAGGAGATCTCCTGATCGCCTTTTTGTTCTTAGAACCTCCTTTCTCGAACATGTGTACCTTCCATTTTTCAATAAAGAGCAATATATTAATATCAATAAAACATTAAGACATCAAGTACGCCCAAACCTCTGCAACAATTCAATATTAGTGGCATTTTGAGAAGTTAGGAGGCACACAGCCAAATTATTAAAAATAACAAGGAAAAAACCCAAGAATCTAAGGCACACAGTAACCAACAACATCACATATGGAGTAGGGATGGCATCCCCATCGGGAAGTGCTTTCTCATCCCCATCCTCATTTAATAACCGGGAGATTTTTTCCCATTCCCATCCCCATCGGGTAGGGCAGGTATCTGGTTCCCAATTAAGAAGCTAAATTTAAATTATCTTCTCATAATTTTATGATCTTATATGTTTTACACATGAAAGTATGCAACTTTGTAATACATGCGTGGTAAAATGATAACAAATTAGTATCATATGTTAAAATGAAGAAATATACTACACTAGACAAAATATTACAACATATTGTATAAAAAGTATAAGAATTTAGATGTATATGCATAAGCTTAACGGGGGATACGGGGAACGGGGATGTTGGAGACCTTAACTCCATCCCCATTTTAGATAGTGGGGATCAAAGTTTCCTATACATGTCCCCTAATAGATGAATTTCATCATTATGGAGAACGGGGACATTGGCATCCCCAATATGGGTTGCTGTGGTTCTCCTTTTAAGAAACACCTTTAAGAAGGTAACGACACACAGTGTCAATATCGCTCAATCTAGTCAAACACTAGCTAGACCATAAATTTTTCACCCTTGAGAGTATGAATCAGGAAAATCTCTATTCAGTGCATTAAGCAAGTTAACGATGTCAAAACACCACCATTGCTAGGTAAGACCACGAATTAGAACAAGAGTTTTCACCTATACTGTATGTGCTGTGTCTAATTATCTAACAATGAATGCATAAGCCTCATAAAGGACAACAATGAACATGACATTCTGTGAGATTCTTCAAGATGAATAAACATGCCTTCAACCAATGCTCTCATGCACAATTCTGAAGTTACCAACCAACACTAAAAAGAAAGTAGTGCCTGTATGAGTTTTTTTAGGAAGACGACAAGAGTGACATGCACCGAAACCTGGCATTAAGAGCCCCTCCAGATGACTATTGAGTCCTCGCCATCGGCAGACGAACTTTGGCAAAAGGGATTACCTTGAAAAACATCTTTTATTGTCTAGCTGCAAATCCAGATTGTACACTGAGCACAATCTGCAGGCTGAAACAACATGAAGCCGCAATATCTCCCCTAAGATCCGAGCATAGATGTACCACAAGTCACCATCGCTGCCATGGCTTACATATCTGCCTTCCATTCTCTTATCGTAGTCGCTTATGTCGAGCACCCCGGTGGTAGCAGGTTCTCACCCCCTCCCGCTCTAGGGAACTCCAGTCTCCCCCTAGGAGCAGCGCTCGTCCTGGGTACCTTCTAGTTTGCCTGGGATGAACCTTCCGACATCTTTCAACCCATTTATTCATGACCAAGTTACTAAATTGCCTCACACACACACATCTTTGCATCTTGAGGGAAGATCCTCATTTTATTTCTTGATTAACCAATAGAAAGTATAACACAATGCTTCTGAGCACCCGGTTGCACACGGTAGCACATACACTGCACCCCATAGACACAATATACGTTATGAGGGTATATATAAATGTATTTATTTGGTTCACCGGGGTACCTCCGGCCACCGCAGCTGCCCTCCCGTTGGCAGTTGAAGTAGGCCGCGGCAGCCGGTGCGCCAAGGCTATAGAACGCCGCGAAGTCCCTTGTGTTGAAGTTGGCGCGCCACCCTGGCACATAGATTACCTGCTGCACTGTCTGGCGAACACCGCAAAGGCGAAGCGGTGGATCCTCGTCATTTGGTTATGGCTCTTGTACCCCACCACCTCAGTACCTGATCATATATACCGAGTTAAGCGAGAAGATAGTTAGCTCAGGAATTGTTATATATTACGCAAGAGCCATATGCTTGAGCTTGTATATACTTGCATATATAGCTCATATGGAAGTGCATATATTTCTGTAAATTTGCTTACCACGGCTCACGTCCTCTCCTTCTGGTATGTCTGTGACCAACCTATATAATAACCCCAAGCAATCAATTATCAGGGCTAACACAACTGAACAGTTTCTGCTCAATGAAAAGTAGAGAACTACTACGGTATATATATGCAATGAAGGGGGAAACAAAGAAATAGAACTGGAGCCGTTATCACATACCAGTGCACGTATTCCATTTTTGCGAAGGGTCGCTTGGGCTAGGTGCATCAGGGTTCACCATCACGTAGTAACAAAAAATGCGTGTAATGCAACACGGATTATATTTTAGTTCCGCATGCATGCCTCTTAAATTAATTTAAAAACTACTCTCTCTCTCCATCCATATTATTATAGCTGTCCTGCTTTAGTACATATAGTTGTACCAAATGTAAATCATACCAACTAATATTGATAAAAAACTGCTATACTAACATGCATGCATATACGATTGTCAAATGTTGGGAGTACATAAAAATGATCACTCACGAGTGTGTAGAATGATCCAGATAGTCCTGTAATCTGGACCGTCGGCTGGTTCGCCACATGCGACGGCCTCAGCTCGGATCCGATGGTCATCTCGCGGTTGCCGTAAAGCACCCTCAGCCGCGCTGATGCGTCGAAGTAGTCGACGATATCACCGACGATGCTCCCAACTATAAGCGGATCCCTCTGCATACTTACTAACCGCCGGCCGCGCCAGACAGACTTATTTCACGTACTGGGGATTGTCTTAGTTTGGCATGCCATGAAAAGGCCTCCAAAGCTATTTATAGGACTCCAGTGAACTATAAATCTGGAGTGTGGTGTGCGCATTGCCTAGGCATATACACATATGGAGGATTGGCCTCCGACAATCCTTGTCTCTGTCATGATCGATCCAATCAAAATGGGAAAGATTCTTATGTTTACGGGAAATGTTGAAAGATCCTTTATTTCTGAAGGAAAAAGTGAAAGATCCTTAGGTTGATGACACACAAATTAAGGGGCAAAATCGCACTGTGACAACTTGGAACACCTCTCCGCTGCCAGATTTAAGATCGGATGGCTAACGTGTTGCCGCCAGAGCATATATATCGTCTCTGGTGCATTGCATCTCCTGGCACCGGCCCTTTTCTTGTCGCTTTCGAAAGCTACAGAAACAGATCACGAATCCTTACCACCACGATACCTAGCAGTAACAACCTTGCCGGCAGGCGGCAGGCATTTTTTTAATCTCTTCGCTATTACCTTTCCTTTATTTATCTTGACTTCCAGTGACAGCGTCAGATCAGATGTGACATATGATCACTAGCCTGTATAATGGGAATTTCATGTTTCCTTTTCTGGTCAAACACATCAGACCAACAGATGTTCCACGTGGCAGATATGTGATTTTAGTCCCAAAAAAAACAAATGTGTGGTGTGAAAAGAGAAGTTAAGTGACATTGTGGAATGTATATTAATGCCAAGATGATATGTATTGCATCCGACTGAAGCAACTCAAGATTAAGAGCAACTCCATACATATGGGATGCACTCAACCAACTTATTACAAAAGAAAGCCAAAAGGAACAAAACACAACTCAACGAAGACTAACCTCCGTCCTAAGTAACATCACCATAAGACATCAAGCATTACCCTCCTGGGTCATCCACGCCGGGCGGCTCTAGAGGCTCCTTCAACAGCCTCCCTGGCACCCTCGATCTCGCTTCTCGCAACCGGTGTCGGTGGTGGTGGTGAGCCCACCACAAAGACGGTATGAGGAGGCACATCCCATGTCTGCCTTCCCGTGAGCGGCGATCACTGGGTGCAGGTGGCGGCGCCGATCTCGGGGCGCACGCCGGTGAAAAGGAAGCGAGGAGAGGCTGCTGGGCCAGCCATGGCGTGTGGTGATGCCTGGGCGCACATGCGTGGGAGGCACCTACGAGATATGTGTGGGCCCGATCTCGGGGCCTTCGGGTTGGCCACATGGCGCGGCAAGCCTGCTCGCTGCCTATGACCACGCGTGCTCTCCTTTCGACATCCCGATGTTTCGCCTCCTCCTGGGCCGCCGCCGGTGGAGCTGGGGCTTATGGCAAGGCTTAACAGGGCAGCGGTTGTCCTAGGTTCCAAATCACGTGAAGATGATTATCCGCGAGGAGACGAGTCCCCATCGATCCGTTAGAATTTCAGAAACCGGTCTTCTAACAACCTTACTGGCGAAGTTATGAGTGGATATTGCTGGATCGGGTGGACTCGATCGTGTGTACCCATGTTTTTCTTGTCGTTTGTTTCGTAGGAGTGTTATAAGCTCGCTCATTGTTAACATCATGGAGCACCCTTTCATGTTTCATGGTGAAGTCAGCCAAGAGGGGAATGCCATTGAAGTCGGATCCGGACTTCGGTGTCAGCCTTTGTATGAGCAATTACCGGTACAAGGAGTACATCATTGTAACAAAACTTTTCTTTTCTTTTATTGTAATTCTTTAGCTATATGCACCCGTAAGACAGCTTAGGGCATTGCTTTGTTGTAGAGGTTGGATGTATTAGGTAAATATATTCATCACCATCGCCAAATTTAGTCAACAAATATCAGGTCATGGGTTTTAGCCCCGTAGAGTAGGTTCAAAAAAACAAACAACTCCTTTAAGAAGGGAACGGCAAATAATTATTTCTTCATTAGATAAAGTCACCGAAAACCAGATTCCATAGACAGACACATTATATGCATGGAGGCTATATGAGTGAATTTATTTGGAGATGGGAGGAGATCTAGATTGAACGATCATCATACCTCCTTTCTTCAGATGAGCTGTTTGCCATTTTTAAGATACAGCCAGTTAGGTCTTCACCATACCTCCTGCCACCGCAGCTGCCCTCCCTTGCGCTTGAAGTAGGCTGCGACAACTGGCATTGAGGTTAGGAATCAAGAAAGTCCCTTGTGTTAGTTGGCACGCCACCCCTCGGGTATAGATTTTCTCGTTAAAGACCGTCTCAAGTGGAACACCAGAAGGCAAAGCGGTGGATCCCGGCCGCTTGGTCAGTGGGCTCTCATAGGCCACCACCTCTGCTCCTGATCACGGTGATGCGAGAAGATAGTTAGTCAGAGATTGCTATATTATGTCTATGACATGTATGTGGTACTTATATATATTGCTTACCATGGTTGACGTCACCTCGTTCTGGTATATCTGTGACCAACCTATGAAAGAACTCCGAAGCAATTAATTGACACAATTAATATAAGTGATCAATTTCTCTTGAATGATAGGTTGAGAACCACGATATGTGTAATGTGGAAACGAAGAGGTAGAACGTAGCCGTTATCACGCACCAGTGCAGGTACTCCCTCTCCGAAGGGTCGCTTGGGCTAGGAGCATCAGGGTCGACCATCACCTAGTAATAAATTCATGCGTGTTACATACGGATTAAATTGGTAATATATGCATACAGGATTTGTCGGAATTTGTGGCTTTTAATATTGAGTGAATTCCACCTTTTACCCTCTAGTTATGTATTTGTGACACTAATTACCCCGCCGAGTGAAAATTCATGTAGATTACCCATTTTAAAAGTTTTGGACCCTTGTTTTCATATGTGTGTCCATTGGCCAAGGTGTTAGGTGATGATCGGGGTCAAAAAGAACAAGACGATAGCGAGGAGTGGGATAAATGGATTAAAGAAGTTTAAATATAATGAACCATGAGGCCCTCCAATAGTTACATATTTTGTTGCTCCACATTGATCTATCAAGCCTATCCTATCTAACCATAACGAGCAAAATGATAAATTGGGGCTAAACCATGTTTGAAGTCTCCTAAATGCGATATTTTGGTAGAAGTTGCGCTAAATTGGATAATATGTGTAACAAATGCACAACTACAGGGTAGAAAGTGAAATTCACTCTTTAATATTTTATATGTTGAGTAAATTGTTATACTCTTAGAATCAAAATCTTGGTGTGGAAGTATTTATGAAAGTAATGGTGAAACAACTAATCAAGAATTATCCTTGCTGAAGCCGATATGGTTATAGTGGAATACAACGACCCAATCCATTGGCATACAAATCTACAACCCTCGAGCCCACGCTTTTGGTGTGGGAAGCTGTGGTCGTAGTGGAGGTCTCCGTGTTTACTGGAGGAACCCTCTTAAGCTAAACATGAGGAATTTATCTAAGTAGCACATTGGCATGGAGGTTCATGAAGACATTTGGAGGCTAACCTGTTGGTACGGTGAAGCAAACAGAAGCCTTCGTTACAAGACTTGGGAGATGATGAGGCACTTAAAGGCGGATTCTTCGCTTCCTTGGTTGTGGTGACTGTGACTTCAACGAGGTTTTGCGCATTCAAGTTGGATATGAGGAAGGCTTATGACCGTCTGGAGTGGGACTATCTCCGAGCTATCATGCTCAAGTTAGGCTTCCATCGTATATGGGTGGAGATGGTGATGCGCCTGGTGTCCACCGTCTCTTTCTCAGTTCTGTTCAATGGTGACCGCCTGGAAAGTTTCAAGCCATCCAGGGGCACCTACCCATCTATAGGCAGGGTGATCCAATCTCTCCCTATCTCTTCCTGTTGGCAGCAGAGGGCCTTTCGTGCCTCTTGAAACATAGAAACCATTCATCAACACTTCAGGGTATTTTGGTGGCACCGTCAGCTCCGTCGGTGAACCACCTTCTCTTTGCAGAGACAGCCCGCGAGTTTGAGTTTGAGTTTAAACCCGGCGCATGACTCACACGTGTGTTTGGGACCTAATTGGTTAACGATATTTAGGCTCAGTAGATGACTGCGGTTGGTTTACCAAGTCGTCCTATCTGAAAACATTTTGAAATATCCAAAATTTGGAGTCTATATAGAGGAATTGAGGGTAAAACCTAGTTTTCCTATTGGGTCGTAGGCATATACATCGACAAACAGCAGATCTCTTAAACCAATGAAATGAAATAAGCACACTACTAACATGAATGCATGAGGTGTGTGTAGGTAAAAATGGTCACTCACGAGTGTGTAGAGTGATCCGGATAGTCCTGTGATCTGGACCGTCGGCTGGTTCACCACATGCGACGGCCTCAGCTCGGAACCGATGGTGATCTCGCGGTTGCAGTATAGCAATCTCTGTCTCGCGCTGGATGTCGAAGTAGTCGACGATGTCGCCGACGATCCTGCCAACTATAAGCGGATCCCCATGCTAACCGCCGCCCGCCTACGGACTTATTTTGCGTTCTAGCTAGTTGAAGCTCCGTTGTGGCAATGATACTACAGGTATGATCTTAGTTTGGCACGACACACAAGCTATTTATAGCCCTTGAGTGAAGTTGTATAAATCTGGAGAGTGATGTGCGCATGTCTACTATATATATATACTGCTGTGGCTCTCGCCAATCATCGTCTCGATCGGTCGTAATCCAATCAAAAAGTGGAAGATCATGAATTGATGACACATAAGCTGAGTGGGGCGAATCGGCTTGTGACAACTTGGAACACCTCTCTGCCCCCAGATGTATGATCGGACGGCTACTGTGTTGCCGCCAGAGAAGATATCTTCTTGTCTGTTGCATATCATTCAGCGGTTCTGGGCATTGCGCAACGGACCCCTGTTGTTGTGCCTTTTGAAAGTTGACCTATCTTGCTTTCTGCGACAGCGTGAGATCACGTGACACCATATGCTCACTAGCTAGTATATGACAAATTAATGTTTCCTTTTCTGACCGAATACATCATATGGGATACTCCATACGTGGCCTTACAGAGATCAGAGATGTAATAGTACAGGTTCCGGAGAAAAGTCAAATGTGTGGGGTGTACTCGGCATGGATGTTAAAGAAAGGTTATGTGAATTTGTTTGCAAATATTTAGGTCCAATTGTCCAAATACTTTCTTTTGGAAGTACTTCTGTTTTCATTCTCTTCGTATTTTGAGTTTAGTCAAAATCAAAGCTAAATATTGATTCTAATACCACAGATTTTATATTTTATATTTTACATTTTTTTGGAGAAACCGGCAGGAGCACTGCCTTTTCATTAAGCAATAGAGAACAACGATCCAAACTGTACAAGATTATATTTTACATTAACACTGATATTTTCTTCATAAATATTTGGTTAAATTTTATAAAGTTTGACTTTAGGTAAACCAAACAGAGAGTATATCATGTGTGCATATATTTTCTCTCTGTCTCGCACCCTTGTACTATTTAACAAAACATAAATTCACGTGCATGTTTCTACAGCCTACCTGCTAGATACTTTTTAATGCGGTGATTAGGCTTCATTTTTTCAGACCAACCACATATTTTATTGATAGAAAATCAAATTACATGAACACAAAAACGTGAAAACTGAAAGACGAACGAGGAGGAAAAAGCTGTTCTGAAAACTTTGCAAATAAAACATTGAAGGACAGAAAAATATAGAACCATCCCTTGGTTTTCTAGCACTCGTTGAAGCTAGCAACCGGCGCGAACCTCCAACATTCCTAGACGGACGTTCGAACAGATGCCGAGCCTCCATCGTTGCCAAATTTAAAGAAACACCATCACCAATAAGGCTTTGTAAGTTGATGAATAGGCCCGCTTCAAGAAGCAACATCAGATCCACCACCGAGTCGTCACGTTTCGGAAAAAAGTTATGATTCTCTGACATTTTTTCACCGCATCTTAACGGAATGAGCGTCATATATATTATCACATATGTTGTAGTGTTCATGCCAACATCCCCGCTCAAGAAAATCCATCTCGCCCCACGACACCGTCGTGGGTAACAACGAACACTGACGACACACCAGGAAACATATCTCGCCAAATCTGAAAAATGATGAGAAAACCACTTCGCCGTGAACGTTTGCGCATGTGCGAGAGTAGAGTTGGTAGATTTTTAAAACCCTAACCCCACCTACTAGCTAGGCGAGAACATAAACATCACAGAGAAACTGATCCCTGAACCGCTGGAGCGACGTTTGAGGGAGAGTAGAGCAACGTCTCGGGCCGCGGGAGATCGGAGAGAGTTTGATCGCGCGCCTGTGGCCTACGAGAGACGAGAAGAGGAGAAAAATGATATCACGGGAGGTGATTAGGCATCGTTACGTACATACACTACAACTCTTATAAATTACAAATACAATTTAGGCGTGTTTGGTAGCCTACATGGGATTCCTGCACTACTGCGCCAACGGGATGGGCCTCCCCGCGCGTTGCGAATGGGCCATGGGCCATGAAACGCGGCCCGTTTGGTAGCCTGGGCAGCCTTTTGTGCGCCGGAGAAGGAAGCCAAGCCCCATCATTTGGTTGCCTGTTTCCAGCCCAACTTGCACGCAGGAAAACATGAATCAGCTGTTTGGTTGCTCAAACCACACTTCCATATCCTTACCACAATTTAAATAGGGTGAGATTACCATGGCATGGCATATTACATACGATCAGACACAATTTAGAAGAACAAGATCCTCACGATCACCATGATGAGGAAGGCGATGATGTAATCTTTGACCCGACTGGGACGTACCATCGGTGGTGCTCCTTGTAGAGCATGTACTTCCTCCGGCGGTAGCTGTGCTAATGGCACTGCCTATCTTCCAGGAGCTCCTCTTCCAGGAAGGTGAGGTACTCTTGCTGTGCCTCCTCCAATGTTTCATACCCTCTGTAGCTGTTGTTGGAGTAGCTATTGACCTGATTTTGAGAGACTCTTCATGAGCTGTAGATTTCTCGAACCCGTCCGCGGAACACCACATACCACTAGCATGGCATAAGAAGAACATGTAATCGATCACAACCATGAAGCAATTCATAACAGAGCAATAGAACTACACAAGTGTTGACAACAAATGATAAACTAACAGGGGCATGCATGATCATTCCAAAAGTGGATCACAAGTTCATCCTACACTACCATGGTGTCATCCTACCACCACAACAAAAGTGGGTGTCATCCTAACACCGCAAGTTCACCATCACCTGAGGGGTTAGTATATACCACCTCATCATAGTTACAAAAGGGGGCCATCAAATGTCTTTCAACCCTAGCTACTGCCAAAAAAATGTACATCATCATCAACATCATCATCATTAAGTTCATCACCTCCATGCATGCATCCCCTAAACCACCCCCTCAAGGGCACCACTACACCTTGCAGTGGTACTTGGCAAGGTAGTTCCTTAGCCAGACGCGGTGTGGCTCGATCATGCCCACAAAGCTGCAACCCTGGGCCTTGTGATTGACGAGGTGGCTCAGATCATCCTCAGCGAAGCCAAGCATGTCCATGACCGTATTGTACAGGTCAGGGTGCATGTCCGTGGGCTTGTTGTCCCTGATGGCCTGTGCGACGTCCTTCACAGCAACAGTCATGTTGGTGAAGGCCACCAGCTCGTCGTCGGCGAAGGCACCTCTCTTCCTCTTGCCGGCGGTCACCTTCTCAGGCGCGTCGCCAGCCTTCTCAGGTGGCCCATCGAGGTTGATCGTGTCGGACTCCTGGGTTTCAACATCCTCAGGTGAAGGATTTGCTGCAGCCGAGCCCAGGGGCTCACTGGATCCCATGGCGTACTTGCCGGTGGCGAGGCCGAAAGAGAAGATGGTATGCATCTCATCGTAGTTGGCAATGGGCACATTCAGGAACTCCGCGTCCTTTGGGTGATCCTACGATACGAAGGGACAATGATGTTAGTTCTGCTCGCCGCTGATCAAAAGAGTTAGTGAGGTGGACTGAGCGTGCTCACCGCGACGTGCCCGCAGTAGTGCATTACTGATACGTCTCCAACGTATCGATAATTTCTATGTTCCATGCTACTTTATTGATGATACCTACATGTTTTATGCACATTATATGTCATATTTATGCATTTTCCGGAACTAACCTATTAACAAGATGCCGAAGAGCCAGCTGCTGTTTTCTGGTTTTTGGTTTCATAAATCCTAGTAAAGAAATATTCTTAATTGACTCAAAACTTTCACTGCTGTCCTATTTCTTTGCATCGGTCGCAGACCGAAGACCTAACGAAGTGGGGCCACGGGGAGGCCAGGGGGGTGGGGCGCGGCCCAAGCCCCGGCCGCGCCGACCTACCCCCGTCCCGTGTGGCCCCCGCTGACCCTCCGCCACTTAAGCTTCCGTCGCAACCCCCAACATCGGAGCCACGATACGAAAACCCACAGAGATCGCCGCCGCCTGAATCCCATCTCGGGGATTCTGGAGATCGTCCGGCACCCGGCCGGAGAGGGGATTCATCTCCTGGAGGACTCTACACCGCCATGGTCGCCTCCTGAGTGATGAGTGAGTAGTTCACCGGACCATGGGTCCATAGCAGTAGCTAGATGGTCGTCTTCCTCCTTGTTGTGCTTCATTGTTGGATCTTATGAGCTGCCTAACATGATGATCAAGATCATCTATATGTAATTCTATATGTTGTGTTTGGCGTGCCGGGATCCGATGGATAGAGAGTACTATGATTATGGTGATTATCAATCTATTGTTCATGTGTTGTTTATGATCTTGCATGCCTCCGTTATTAGTAGAGGCTCGGCCAAGTTTTTACTCTTAACTCCAAGAGGGAGTATTTATGCTCGATGCTGGGTTCATGCCTCCATTAACTCTGGGACAGTGATAGAAAGTTCTAAGGTTGTGGATGTGCTGTTGCCACTAGGATAAAACATTGATGCTATGTCTAAGGATGTAGTTGTTGATTACATTACGCACCATACTTAATGCAATTGTCTCTTGCTTTGCAACTTAATACTGGAGGGGGTTCGGATGATAACCTGAAGGTGGACTTTTTAGGCATAGATGCAGTTGGATGGCGGTCCATGTACTTTGTCGTAATGCCCAATTAAATCTCACTATATTTATCATATCATGTATATGCATTGTTATGCTTCTATTTGTCAATTGTCTGACTGTAATTTGTCTTCACCCAACATGCTTTATCTTATGGGAGAGACACCTCTAGTGAACCGGGACCCCCGGTCCTATTCTTTACATAGCATACAATTTACTTGTTTTACCGTTTTCTTTGCAAACATCTTTCCACTCGATACGTTTAATCCTTTGTTACAGCAAGCTAGTGAGATTGACAACCTCACTGCTTCGTTGGGACAAAGTACTTGGGTTGTGTTTTGCAGGTTCCGCTGGCGCCGGAATCCCCGGTGTTGCGCCGCATCACATTTCGCGACCATCAACCTTCAACGTGCTTCTTGGCTCCCTGGTTCGATTAAACCTTGGTTTCATACCGAGGGAAACTTGCTTCTATACGCATCATACCTTCCACTTGGGGTTCCCAACGGACGTGTGCATCTACGCGTATCAAGCTAAATTTCGGGCGCCGTTGCCGGGGAGATCAAGACAGCTGCAAGGGGAGTCTCCACTTCTCAATCTCTTTTACTTTGTTTTTGTCTTGCTTTATTTTATTTACTACTTTGTTTGCTGCAATTAAATCAAAATACAAAAATTAGTTGCTAGTTTTTACTTTACTGTCTTGCTCTCTATATCAAAAACACAAAAAAATTAGTTACTCGTCTTTACTTTATTTGCCTAGTTTACTTTTTTGCTTATTGCATCATGTTTCCTTTTAATTTCACCACAAAAGACATACCGGTAGGACGTGGGTCCATAGTTGGGAGAAATAATATAGAAGAATTTTTCAATCATGTTAGTAGTACTGAAGATTTTGAAGATAGACACTTGGTAGAACTTGCACCTACCTATGAAATTGCTGTTGCTGTTTTAGTTCGCATGTTGGAAACTAAATTTGTTAATCTCAATCCTATAATCCAACACATGTTTCTTACACTTGGTGATATGGAAGAAGGGGAAAAGAAAGATTTTGTTTTAGAAACCCTTCTTAGAGAATTTGGTGGTCTAGCAAGAGAGGCTAGAAAGGTTTTTGCTAAGTTTAATATGCTAGGTTCTCATACCAATTTTATTGGTCTCCTTGAAAAAATGGACATGGATAGAATAATGTACACTAATAACATTAATGATGGAGGGGAAATCAAAGCACCAATACCATGTAAACTCCTAGCTATGAATGATGCACTAGAAAATAACTATGCTTGGCTTGCTCCTGTAAAAATTTGTTCGATGAGAGTAGCAAGCCTAAGACTAATGAAAAGGAAGACGCAAAACTTATATATCAAACATACTATGCTTGGTTGAGAAAACTCCCAACACCCCCGGTAATGATGTTGATGCGCTTCTACTCTCGATGCTACTTGATTTGCACTTTCTCGCGCCTAGCTGAAAGGCGTAAAGAAAAGCGCTTGTGGGAGACAACCCATGTTTTTACCTACAGCAATTTTTTGTTTTATTGAGTCTTGAAAGTTGTTTACTAATGTAGCAACCTCTCCTTATCAAGTTTTTGTGCCAAGTAAAGTTTCTATGTCAAAGATATTATATTTGGGATCGCTGCAGAAACAGCATTGCTGTCTGTCACTACTAATCTGGGCACAATTCTCTGTAGAAAATTTAAAAAAATCAGAATACAATTTACGCGCGTGATCCTCAGATATGTACTAAACTTTCATTTGAGGTTTTCCATTTGAGCAAGTCTGGTGCCATTTCTAAATTGCCCACGGACTGTCTGTTTTTGGACAGAGCTCCTGCCTTTATTTCATGATTACCTCTTTTGCTATGTTGGATTTATTTCTTTGATCCACTAATGTCCAGTAGCATTATGCAATGTCCAGAAGTGAAAATAATGATTGTGTCACCTCTGAATGAGTGAATTATTAATTGTGCACTAGCCCTCTAATGAGTTTGCTTGAAGTTTGGTGTGAAGGAAGTTTTCAAGGGTCCAGAGAGGAGAATGATATACTATGATCAAGAGGAGTGAAAGCTCTAAGCTTGGGGATGCCCCGGTGGCCCCTGCATATTTTAAGAAGACTCAAGCGTCTAAGCTTGGGGATGCCCAAGGCATCCCCTTCATCGACAACATCATCAGGTTCCTCCCCCGAAACTATATTTTTATTCACCACATCTTGTGTTCTTTACTTGGAGCGTCGGTTTGTTTTCGTTTTGTTTTTGTTGAATAAGATGAATCCTATGATTCACTGTGGAGAGAGAGACACGCTCTCATTGCTTGCATATGGACACATGTCCTTAGGCTTTACCTCATAATGTTCAAGGCGAAGTTTCTTCTTCGTTAAACCGTTATATGGTTGGAATTGGAAAATGCTACATGTAGTAATTTAAATGTCTTGGATAATGTGATACTTGGCAATTGTTGTGCTCATGTTTAAGCTCTTGCATCATATAGCTTTGCACCCATTAATGA
Organism: Lolium multiflorum; assembly: GCA_030979885.1. Classification (NCBI taxonomy): domain Eukaryota; kingdom Viridiplantae; phylum Streptophyta; class Magnoliopsida; order Poales; family Poaceae; genus Lolium; species Lolium multiflorum. Next base: position 74,116 of record JAUUTY010001068.1, on the reverse strand, counting down.
AGAAATACATAGAGCTTGCTAAAATTTGATTTGCATATTCGGTCTCTCTAAGGTCTAGATAATATCTAGTATTGAGTTTTGAACAACAAGACAGTGTAGAGTCTTATAATGTTTACAATATGTCTTTTATGTGAGTTTTGCCGCACTTGTTCATCCTTGAGTTTGCTTCAAATAACCTTGCTAGCCTAAACCTTGTATCGCGAGGGAATACTTCTCATGCATCCAAAATCCTTGAGCCAACTACCATGCCATTTGTGTCCACCATAACTACCTACTACATGGTATTTCTCCGCCATTCCAAAGTAAATTGCTTGAGTGCTACCTTTAAACTCCATCATCCACCTTTGCAATATATAGCTCATGGGACAAAATAGCCTTAAAAACTATCGTAGTATTGAATATGTACTTATGCACTTTATCTTTTATTAAGTTGCTTGTTGTGCGATAACCACACTACAAGAAAAGTTGCCATGGCCGACGAAGTTGAATATCATGTGAGTTGCTATGCATGTCCGTCTTGTCTGAAGGTCTATCATTTTAGTGGTTGGAGCATGCAAAATTGTTAGAGAAGAACATTGGGCCGCTAACTAAAGCAATGAATCATGGTTGAAGTTTCAGTTTTGGACATATATCCTCAATCTCATATGAGAATAATAATCATTGCTACATGCTTATGCATTTAAGAGGAGTCAATTATCTGGTTGTCCATGTTGTCCCGTATGGATGTCTAAGTTGAGAATAATCAAAAGCGAGAAATCCGAAATGCGAGCATTCTCCTTAGACCTTTGTAAAGGCGGCATGGAGGTACCCCTTTGTGACACTTGGTTGAAACATGGCATGCGAAGACCCGGTAGTCCAAGTTAAGTAGGACGAGGTGCTGCACTATTAGTATACTATGCGGGAGGCTTGCAACTTGTAAGATTTAATTTTCATAACTCATATGCTTTATTACTACCGTTGACAAAATTGTTTCATGTTTTCAAAATAAAAGCTCTAGCACAAATACAACAGCAATCGATGCTTTCCTTTTGAAGGACCATTCTTTTACTTTTATTGTTGAGTCGGTTTACCTATCTCCTTCCACTTTAAGAAGCAAACACTTGTGTGAACTGCGCATTGTTCCTGCATACTTGCATATTGCACTTGTTATATTACTTTATGTTGACAATATCCATGAGATATGCACATGTTATAAGTGAAAGCAACCGCTGAAACTTAATCTTCCTATGTGTTGCTTCAACACCTCTGTACTTTGATTTATTGCTTTATGAGTTAACTCTTATGCAAGACTTATTGATGCTTGTCTTGAAGTACTATTCATGAAAGTCTTTGCTTTATGATTCATTTGTTTACTCATGTCATTACCTTTGCTTTGATCGCCGCATTCATTACATATGTTTACAAATAGTATGATCAAGATTATGATGGCATGTCACTTCGGAAATTATCTTTGTTATCGTTTTACCTGCTCGGGACGAGCAGAACTAAGCTTGGGGATGCCGATACGTCTCCAACGTGACGATAATTTCATGTCTATGCTACTTTATTGATGATACTTACATGTTTTATGCACATTATATGTCATATTTATGCATTTTCTGAACTAACCTATTAACAAGATGCCGAAGAGCCAGTTGCTGTTTTCTGCTGTTTTTGGTAGTAAGGAAATATTCTCGGAATTGGACGAAACTTTCGCCCAGGGTCCTATTTTTGCACGAAGCTTCCATAAGACCGAAGACCTAACGAAGTGGGGCCACGAGAGGCTGTAGGGCACGCGCGCCCAAGCCCCTCGGCCGCACCGACCTACTTCCCCGGGCCCCCTCGGGTGGCCCCCCGCGCTGACCCTCCGCCTACTTAAAGCCTGCCGCGAAACCCCCGGTACCGGGAGCCACGATACGGAAAACCCTGAGACGCCGCGAATCCCATCTCTGGGGATTCTCGGGAGATCGTCCGCACCGCCGAGAGGGGATTCATCTCCGTGGAGGGACTGACACTCTATGGCTGCCCTGAGTGATGAGTGAGTAGTTCACCCCTGGACCATGGGTCCATAGCAGTAGCTAGATGGTCGTCTTCTCCTTGTTGTGCTTTCATTGTTGGATCTTGTGAGCTGCCTAACATGATCAAGATCATCTATATGTAATTCTATATGTTGTGTTTGTTTGATCCATGGATAGAGAGTAATTATGATTATGGTGATGACACCCATTGTTCATGTGTTGCTTATGATCTTGCATGCTCTGCTATTAGTAGAGGCTCTGGCCAAGCTTTTACTCTTAACTGAGGGAGTATTTATGCTCGACAGTGGGTTCATGCCTCCATTGAATCGGGGATGCTGAGAAAGTTCTAAGGTTGGGATGTGTCGTTGCCACTAGGGATAAAACATTGGCTGCTATGTCTAAGGATGTAGTTGTTGATTACATTACGCACCATACTTAATGCAACTGTCTGTTGTTTGCAACTTAATACTGGAGGGGGTGCGGATGCTAACCCGAAGGTGGACTTTTTAGGCATAGATGCAAATTGGATGGCGGTCTATGTACTTTGTCATAATGCCCAATTAAATCTCACCATATTTATCATATCATGTATATGCATTGTTATGCCTTTCTATTTGTCAATTGCCCGACTGTAATTTGTTCACCCAAATTATGTCTTTATCTTAAGGGAGTATAGACACCTCTAGTGAACTGTGCACCCCGGTCCTATTCTTTACATAGCCTACAATCTACTTGTTTTACTGCTTTCTTTGCCAACATCTTCCACTCGATACGTTTAATCCATTGTTACAGCAAGCGATTGACAACCTCACTGCTTCGTTGGGACAAAGTACTTGGGTTGTGTTGCAGGTTCCGCGTTGGCGCCGAAATCCCTCGTGTTGCGCCGCATCACATTTCGCTGCACCATCAACCTTCAACGTGCTTCTCGGCTCCTACTGGCTCGATTAAACCTTGGTTTCATACTGAGGGAAACTTGCTTCTATACGCATCATACCTTCCACTTGGGGTTCCCAACTGACGTGTGCATCTACGCGTATCAAGCTAAATTTCATTTGATATCCTCGCACCACTGAGTCCCGCTTAGATCGCGGAGCCTGCTAATGGTGAGCCACCTCTGCCTCCACTTCCTCAGGTGGTTGTACACCTGAGTGGAGCACGCGGAGACGCCATAGTGTTCAAACAGGCCCTTCGCCACAGTAGTCAGATGGACTTCCTTGAATCCTTTGTCAGTTCTCACTCCGGTCTTGATCCCGCACATCTTCTCCAACACGAAGCTGGACATGAATGGAAGCCATTTCATGGTGGCATTCATTTCCTGCCCGGTCTTCAGGGCCCTCTCCGCTTTCCTGTGGTTCTTGTTCTTCTTTGTGGTGGCCAACCTAGCCGCGACCTCTGCCGCTACCTGAGCCACCAGGTCAGACACATGCAGAGGGGTGGGTGACCGCCACCTTGGAGTCATAGGCGGGTTGTGAATCGGGAACTTGCGAAGGGATCTGAGAGTCCCCAACACAGACAAGCGCCTGGCTAAAGTCATCACAGAAGGAGTCCTACACACATCGTAGTACATATAACGTGAATCTACTTGCAAGCAAAGACATGCCTAAAGTGGACAACACAAACCATACCAACAATCATCCTAAATCAGACAAACAGTTCATTGCAACTATGAATAGCACAAACCCTAGGTATGGGAGCATATTTGGGACAAAAAAGCAACCGAAAATATCAAACCCTAGCAAGATCATGATAGCTCAGCACAATCCGGACTAACGCCTGCTGCAAGACCAAACACTAGACAAGATCTGACAACTCCTAACCTAGATCTAAACATTACCGCGATACCGGGATAAAGAATTCCTTACAGTCATCGCCGGAGGTGAAGATGTGCTGCACCAGCAAGTAGATGAAGCAACCCAGATGCAGTCACCGCCGTTGCTGCCACCGTCGCCGACCAGAGATGCCCGCGCATCTTACCTCGCTTGTTGACGGGAGGAGGAGCTCGAAATTTTGGGGGAACAGTGGAGGAGGGGGTAGAAATAGGCTATGGGGAGCGGCGGGAGGTGACAGAATCCTTCCCGCCCCCTTTTCGCTTTTCGCCGATGCGCGCCGCAGCTCCCGCCATCTCCATTCTCGTCTCCGCCCGTGCGCCGAAGATTCCCTTTTGCATCAGCGGGCGTGGAGATTTGCCTGCACCGCTGGAAACTGCCGAACCGGGCGTTCCTCCAGGGCCTGGCCCGACACTGCTTTGAGAACCGGTTAAGACATTACTCATCTCAGGCAATCAAACGGACCAATTTTTGCTGTGCGCATTCGAGCCAAAAACCGCACATGCAACCAAACACGGCCTTCCTGTGTCAATTCCGACTTTCCGAGGCTGGCTAGGTGGCCAAAGGTCCGCCGGCCGATCGCCACATACGTCTAGGCAAAGGAAAGGGCGATGCCTTTTCCGGTGCGGAACTTTTGCGGCCTCCCCCATTGCACGTCTGGCAGCCATGGCGCCGCACGCAACATCTCGTCGTTCCGGCGCAACGCCGTGATGCCAAGAGATTTCAACTTTTGGACACGCAGAGATTCTTCCTGTGCACGCTTTGCTTTCCCGATCGAAAGCTCCGCCGGGACTTGGAAATCACGATCGAGCGCGTGGGAGCTGCCGCTCCCATGCCCAGTGCGCACGCCACGTACCAACCGCGAGACCACGCACAAAATTTTGTAGGCGCGCGGCACACATATTTGGCTGGCTGATCATCTTTACCCGTACAGCCGCAACGGGCGCGCCGATCCGATCAAATCATTCATATTTGTTCTCTGTTTGGCTCTTCGTCACCATCGGGCTCTGATCTTATCGTCTTGGTCTTTGGATTAGATGGATTCGCAGCGCTGGTGCCAGCACTGTCTGGGCTTCTGTCGGCAGCGGAGGTACTGCAGCGTGTAGCGGTGTAGGCGACGAGTAGGAACCAAAAAATGTCATCTTTACCGAAAGAAATGAAAAATACTCGTGATTCGGTCTTTGTATTATTCTCAGCATGACTCCCTGCTGAATGCTGAAGAAATTCAAAGATCCGGGGACACTGAAGCAGTCAGATCAGCCAGTGGCCATAGGGTCAAAGCTACGTGTACGCCTTGGTGCATATATGGTCAACGAAGTCTCCCTCTGATAACACGTGATAGATACATCAATCTCCGTATTAAGCCGGCTGGCTGAAATCTCAAGGTCGCGTTCCTTCCAACCGTCCACAATACGGACGAGCGCTTAAACGCCTGTTGCTGCCATCGCCGTGACGCCGCTTCTCTACCAGTCCTCAAACGCCGCCTCCAAAATGAATATTGATGCACGAGTCAAAGGCTTTCATTCAAATTGATTATATATTACAAAGTTTGAATGAAAACAATGGTTTAGCCCAAACCTAGCCTATCACCGGCCGCCACAGGAGTGTCGACAGCCCTGTCCCGTCGTCGCCGCCTCCGCTGCAGCCTCTCTTGCTGCACGCGCCGCTCCGTGCGTAGGGCGGTGGCCAGACGCCGCTGCTCCAATAGCGCGTCGACGTCCGCCCTCCCCTGCTGCGCCGCCTGGAGGGAGAGCTCAACGGCGCGACAAATCCGCTACTCTTCGAGGGCACGGGCGTCGTCCTGGAGCTTCTTGTCCGACTCGAAGGACTCGACGAGCGCGCGTTGCTGATCGGCCGTCTCGTCCGGGTGCGGCCCGTCGTCGTCGGACCACTCGAACTCGTCGTCGTCGTCATCGTCCTCCACCTCGGTCTCCTCCTCCTCGGCCTCCTCCTCCTCCACATCCGTTGGCGCCTCCATCATCGCCGCCGCCAACGCGTCGGCCTCCGCCGCCAACTCGCCGGCCCGCCTCCAAGCCACCTCCGTTGCCGCCGCCGCCGCCCTCCCGCCGGCCGACTGACGCTCCTCCGCCGCCAGCTGCTGCTGGCGCTCGATCGAGTCCCGCCGCCGGCGCTCGATCGCCTCCCGCCGTTCACGGTACAGCGTGTCCCGCTCCTCTTGCTGGCGGCGGCGCTCATCAGCCCACCGCTGCTCCATCTCCTCCGTCCAGCGCCGCCGCGCCTCTTCTGTCGTCGAGGCGTCGAACATCGCAATGGTGTCCGCCAGCGCCTCTCGTGCCACGGTGCTGCCGCCGCGGCTCGTCGGGGCCTACGGGGCTGGGGGCGGGTGGAACGTTTTAGATCCGCCGCTGCGCCGCCTCACGCCGGGCCGGGGCGGGCTCGTCGCTTCGAGTGCCTCCGCCAATGCCGACGATGTGCACGCCGCCGGCTATCTCGCCGCGCCGCCGCTCTTCCCCGAGCGGCGGTCGATGTCGAGCCGCGAATCCGTGCCGGAGGTGGAGGGGACGGGCGGGTGGAGGGAAATCGCCAGCGCGGGGCGGTTCGTCATTGCGCATCGGTGGTGGAGGAGACTACGGTGAGCAACGAGGGTTGTGTTTGTTGTGAGAAAGGTGCCGGCGGCCGGGTGGCTGCCATTGAGCCTAGAGGCTTTTTATAGACGCCAAGGCCGAGGAAAGCGGAAGAGGCGAGAAGAGGCGGGAAGATCGCGCGGGAACCGGCGGTGGCGTGCACGCCGCCGACGCGTGGAGTGTTGCGTAGCACCGGCCGCACGCCTCGCCGCCCCTCCGTCGCCACAAGGCAAAGATGCTGCCGTGTGTCACTACGCGCGAATAACTTCCGCCGCGAGGTAGGCGAGCTTCGTTAGTCCAAACTTCTGAATGAGTCGCTCGACGGGTCGGCCCCGCCACCCGCCTCGCTGCTGTGTCCGGCGTGGCCCGCGCGTCCCCCGTGGGACTCGGGGACGGGCTCGGGGGCGCCGAACACCGTATCGTCATAATGGACAAAAATTTACTTTTTGGGATTTACGGCTGAACCCATGTCCTGGCGGCTTCAGTCGCTATTTTTAGGACGCTTTTTGACGACTTAGATGCGCGCTTCTATGTTCCACCATAAGCTCAAGTGATCTTTTTATCATATATCCACATCATATTTAAATAATAAGAACTCAATCTGCTCCTTGGGAAGTTGAACCTTATCTAAGAATTGATTTAGAACAAAAGACAAAACCAAAAATTGCACGGTTGACATGGAAAATGAGAATTCAAGTTAAGATATGTCTTTGCCGAAAACAGAGATTTCACCCATGTGCAACTCAATTGGAACACACATGCTACTGAGCCAGCACGAATGAGGGCCTAAATGTGGCAGTCATGGATTTTTTTTTCTTAATTGCAAGTTTGCAACACATGTAACTGAAAATATTGCCTTAATTCGAATACCTATGCTACTCAGTGGTCAGCACGAGATGGATTTCAGCGGCCTAGGATTTTTTTTTGAGTGATTTTTTTTGGCAAAATTGTTAAATTAATTAGTAATTCACAAGCATTTATTTTAATGTTTCTTGAACTATATATCCTATCAAGATAAGAATTCTTGTAACATATAAGATACGTGTTAGAGAAACTAAAGTAAAGGACAACCAACCTTTAATTCTGGAAGGTAGGAAATCTCATTTTCGTATTCCACTGTTAGATGGATCTTATGGAGCTCAAATAAATCGAGAAAAACACCTAGGATTTTTTTACCAAGACGAAGAGCTCCTTTGGTATGTGGTTGATTGTACTTGGCAGAGTTTTGTTATTTTGTGGTAAAGTTATACTTCCAGGTTGTGTTGTAATTCATATATCACTCATTGTTTTCATGCTCATCGTTTTCAGTAGCCCCACATGTTTACAAGGGCATAAGAGGAATAATCCATGATTTTCATATACCATGCTTTATTAATTTTTTATACTTTGTTGTGGTCCTATGATTTTAATGTATGAACATTGACTTATGTTACTTCACATATATGGGTTCATATGCATGCACCTTAGAGTGAAAAAGAGAGGAGGGGTGGCCGAAGATGACATAACCCATGTCCCAATTTGTATACTTGTAATATGGGGGTTAGACGTGAACACATGTCGACATTCGGCGGTTGGTTGTAAAAACATCTCATGAATAACAACAGTATTGTAGATCAGCTGTACTTGTTGGCCCAGACACCATCTTCGATTGTATTGACTTTCCAAGGGTACGAGATAAATGGGAATACATTTTACACGATCGCCCAAGATAAAAAAAGAGCACCAACCAAAACAGTGGTGTCCGCTTTGATGCAATAAACAACAAAGTCCCAAATGAACATATTATGGGCCCTTTGTTTAGGTGAAAATGGGTCAAGATAACATGAGGCGGGGTTCAGGTAGACAAGTTGTATGGAATGACAACAATGGATCTCAACAATCTTGGGTATAGAGATGAACCATTCGTCCTAGCCAAGGATGTGGCCCAGGTTTTCTATGTGAAGGATATGTCTACCAAACCAAGAAAAAGGAAACATAAGGAAACGAATACATCATACGATGAGCCAAAGCGCCACATAGTTCTTCTGGAAAAAGAAACATCGTGGGAGTGGAGGACAAGACAGACATGTCGGAAGATTATAATAAGTTTGATGAAATTCCACCCTTCACAGTGAACATTGACCCAAGCATCAAGTTAAATGATGAAGATGCTCCATGGTTACGGCCGAAGAAGGTTCAATGATGAAGATGCTCCATCATCAAGTTAATTGAAGAATGTTCATGGCACAAATAAGTATCTCAACATGGCAATCAATTTGATGGTTGGCTTTTTGTACCATATATATAGGGAGATTCCCTAACACTGTTAGAGAAGATGTAGTCGTTCACAGGCTTGCAGGAAAATTTTCCGAGGCGGAGCTTCCGAAGATTCCGTAGGCGTGTGCACCAATGACATCTTCGAGAAGCTGCGCCACGGGAGATTCCAACCCTTTTCCCAACACTGTTAGAGGAGATGGAGTCGTTCACGGGCTTGCAGGGAAATGCGGAGTTTCCCGGCAGCCGTAGGCGTGTGCACCAACGACATGCTCGAGAAGCTGCGCCACGGGAGATTTCCTAACCCTTTCCCCAACACCGTAAGAGGATGGAGCCTGATGGCTTGCAAATGTTTCCGAGGCGGAACTTCCGAAGATGTCGTAGGGCATGTGCACCGACGACATCTTCGAGAAGTTCCGCCAACCCTTTCCTCCACCCATGGGGATGAAACTCTCCCTACCTGCTAGGTTGGCTTGTTGATCTTTTATAGGCACGTCACCACTTTTACTTTGTCTTGTTCCTTCGACAGGGCGTCGTGTGCGCTACATGATTTATCTCATCGAGCAGTGCGTCCACCCATACGTCCTTATCCTGCCGCCAACTTTAGTCCCGGTTGCACCCACCAGCCAGGACTAAAGGTTACCCACACGTCCTTATCCCACCGACAGTTTTGTTACATGACACAAAAACCACCTTTAGTCCCGGTTGCACAACCGGGACTAGCCGGGACTAATGGTTGCCCGCACGTCCTTATCCCGCCGACAGTTTTGGTAGATGGCTTCCTCTTCTCATCATCATCGGCGTCAGCCACGATGAAGCCACCAGCTTTGGGTTCCTCTTCTTCCTCCCCCTCATCATCATCGGCGCCACTGCGTTCCCGCCTATTTTCTTCCCGCGCTTTCCACCGGTTCCCGCCTCCGCCTTCCCGCCATTTTGCACTATATATATGTAGGATTGGCCTCCATTTCCATATCACATCTAGACTCATATCTGCAAACCTCATCACTCTCTCACATGGCTTCCATCGTATCTCTAACCCTCCAGGAGGCGGAGGCGCTTTGCGCCTCGAACTACCCCGGCCCACCGGGCTACGCGTCCCCACCGGCTGGATGCCGAGCGTCGGAGGCGTGCCGGTCCCTCCTGTCCCTCTAGGTGTGGTGCGCCAGATGGCCATCACGAACCACTACTACTTCGAGCTCACGCCAGAGCCAGCGGAGGAATCCCTAGTGGCATCCCGCCACATCCCGACTTGGGACTCGCTTCTTCATCAACGGCGTGAGATTGCGCTGCTGTGCACGAGAGGACGGCTGATACTGCCCAACGACGACACTTTCTTATGTTCCATGCTACTTTATTGATGATACCTACATGTTTTATGCACATTATATGTCATATTTATGCATTTTCCGGAACTAACCTATTAACGAGATGCCGAAGAGCCGGTTGCTGTTTTTCGCTGTTTTTGGTTTCAGAAATCCTAGTAAGGAAATATTCTCGGAATTGACGGAAATCTTCGCCAGGGTCCTATTTTTGCACGGAGCTTCCATAAGACCGAAGAGGGAAGGAAGTGGGGCTACGAGGCGCCGACACCGCAGGGGCGGCGCGGCTCAGGGCCCCCGGCCGCCGGGCCGGTGGTGTGGGCCCTCGCGCCGCCTCCCCGACCTACCCTTTTCCGCCTACTTAAAGCCTCCTCCGTCGCGAAACCCCCCAGTACCGAGAGCCACGATACGAAACTCCAGAGACGCCGCCGCGAATCCCATCTCTGGGGATTCAGGAGACTCCGGCACCCTGCCGCAGAGGGGATTCATCTCCCTGAGGACCTCTACACCGCCATGGTCGCCTCCGGAGTGATGAGTGAGTAGTTCACCCCTTGTTATCACCTGATTTTGGCCAAATCAAAGACGGGCCGTAAGTGAAGATGGGCTTGAAGGACGTACACATGAAGCATCTTTGAAGCGGCCTTCGCCGAGAGTTTGGGCTAAGTTGCCCATGTATCTCGTAATATAGATCAGACTGGTTGTAGAATAATGTGATAGAAGGTCCGGCCCAGGCACGGTTAGGTACGCTCAATTAGAAAGTCCTGGACTATAAATATGTATCTAGGGTTAATAGGAAAGGAGGACAATCATCGTTCAACAAACACAAAATACGGCATCGCCACCCCTTCTTCGAGGGTTTCTCCCGGTTAAGCATGCCGCCTAGATCGCATCTAGCGATCTAGGCAGAGTAAGTTTATTCGTTATCCTTGTACCGCTCGTGTTTAAGCCTTGTTGATGGCGAGCGGTACTATTTATCCTTAGGTGTTTAGGGCTCGCATTGGTGCTTTCACGTGCATATCTGCGTGGCAAGGAATGCCGTCCCTAGACACCTTGCTGCCCTTACGTCGATCTAGACGTAAGGGCGCATCTTGCTTGATCATGCTTAGTAGATCCGATCCGTTATAGTTGCTCCTCGTATCCGCAGGGATTAGTTTAATATCTGCATAGTTAGGCCTTATGCTGGGGTCGGACGATCCGGTAGTGCGTTAGGTGTTGTTTACCGTCCCTGCGAGGGATGTTCCGGGGATCAACGTTATGTTGGTTTTTAGGCCTCTCGTAGGGTTAGTTTGCATGCCTCAGGGAATGCTAGGCCCGATCGCACGTAGGACGCCCGACGATGCTGAAACCCTAACCGTCGTGGATCGCTTCACTTTGTCCCGGACAAGGTGATCCCCATGCCATTGCTAATCCATCAAGGACCATGGGGCTCGGCTCTTTTGAGCCGATCCACAGGGAAACCCGAGAGCCGATAAGGCTCGTATTTAATGTGCACGTGTCTACCATGCAGGTGAACAATCGAAGCACTAACACCTTCCCGACCAAAGTCTAGGTCAGGCACGCCCAGCAACCGCCGTGGACGCGCGCGTAAGATTTGCAAGGACGCACGCGAGGTGCCAGATCCACGCAGTGCCCTAGGAGCCTCCCCGGTTCGTGTTGCTTTGAACCTGCAGCCCATTTCAGTTTTGGAGGGTAACACATTCCCGGCACGCCGCCCGGTGGGACCTCTTCGTAACATCCACGTCAACACCGACATCCGAGATGGCGGAGGAGCAGATCACATACAAGGATCTCTGCGGAGCACAAGAAGAAACACGATGGCTGAAGGCCATCCGTGAAGCCGAACTCATCTGGCCTCCTCCGAGACAATCCCGCTTCCCGCGACACCAAGCTCGAGGAAACGTTGTCCTGCCGTGACATGTCACGAGATCTCATTTGGCTCCATAAGAGGAACCAGGGCCTCTTCGATGTCATGGCAGGGTCTGCACTGGCCATGGCGCGACAAAGTGGTAGAGCAGCTACCTGCAGTGGCAAGATAAAGAGGAGGCTGCTCCACGCGACTCTACCTCAAGACGACTGATAGACGTACCACCAGGAGGAGGTGAGAAGAGCACGAGATCAGCGCCCATTATCCTGGCATCTCCTCAACAAGTATGAGCAACAGTTATGACCGACGTCGGCGCTACGACGAAACGATGAAAGATATCGCTCGTCCGATGCGGAGAACAGAGGTGGTCGCTTTCGAATGGGCCGCAACAACGACGGTACGGACAAGCCGCGCCGGCCGAGAGGGTCAAAGGAGCAAGAAAACATGGACAAGCACTGGGACTGTCCCTTCTTAACATTGCTGGGACTCTGGAATGAGCCGATTGCCAACAATCGAGAACTGCCTCCAAAGATGCACACCGCAAAGGAGAAGGACGAATCTAAGTTTCAAAGAAACGAGCTGCCTAGGACCTCTCCCACACGAGTAAACGAGCTGAGTCATCTCAAGAAGAAGACTCCCGAGGAGTCAGATGGAGAAGAAGATAGGTATCACCTGAACAAGGTGGCTCCTCGATGGACTCAGCCATTCCTCGCGAAGCTGTCAGGCAATGCTCGGTGGGAACTGGAGGAAGCCGAGTACGTGACTGGGAGACGTTGAGGAAGAACGCGCCCATCTAGGTCACAAACTGAAGAACAAGAGAGACGAAGGCGCGCCCCCGCCAAAGAAAGTATGGCGCCTGAACAGTGCGAAAGCCGATGCACATGCATCGGCTGATGCCGATGCAGTAGGGACGGCTTTAGCTGGTACAAATTCGCTGTTCAGGATCTCGTCGTAGATTCATGACCCAAGACGTGGTGAGCATGCTTCCGTCGAGCCACGTCACCACAATAAGAGGCCAAGAAGTTGGGGACCTCATTAAGCATCACAGGAAAAGGAGGCCGATTTCCCGCCGATCGGCCAGCATTATCCTTCTCCATATACGCGGTTCGTGTTCAACGTCGATCCTGTGCCATGGAAGGTGTGTTTACGCGCACCACAAGCGTAAGAGATTAATGGGGTCAAAGATATCGAGAAGATGTTGAACGCTCGAATACTCCTGGGGCCGTGCAGCGGTACACGAATGGATGTCCTGGGTCGCACTCCACGGGAGAAAGGATGGTCTGGTGGCGCGTTGTTATAGATGTCCTGAACTCGGACGGCGCTTGCCCCACGGTGAATAGTCGGATCACAACGTAAAGGAGCCGGCTCAGCCGATCGGCTAACGTTATTCCCGTTAAGTGGACTCCACCGTTGCATCATGATCATGGGGAGTCATATAGCCGCTCGAATCAATAGAAACATATCCTCAATCACTGAATGATTCGCTTGGGGGCATGGCTACAATATCGCAGAAGGGTTAAGGCCACGGAGCTTGTGGGAGCCGATTCAGAGATCGGACGGCGAATAAAAAAATCAAATTTGACGTTAAGAAAAATAAGCATCCGCAATCGTTGGCGCGAGTTCGTGACAATATTCGTAGGCTACATCAGAGTTTTTCCGAAGGAATTCATCAAGAGCGCGAAGGCGTCAAAGACGGATACGATCCACTTCGCGATCTCAAATTTCGTCGTCTTCATTCCTGCTCAGAGCACGAATCTCAGCCAGATCAGTTTTCAGATCGGCTGTGAGGCCTCGTGCTTCCTCTCGAGAGCGGGCAATGAAGGTCTCCTTCTCTTGGATAAGCTGCTTGGTCACCCTCACCTTCTCTTCGAGGCTCTCTAGTTCCTTGCGCAGGGTTATCAGTCTTAGCGTCTAGAGCAGTCTTTTTCTCGTTAAGCCGTTGACATTTCTCTGCAATATCGGCTCTCAACGGGAGCTGAGCGCGACGAAGGGTAATTCTTTGGCGAGCTGATTGCACTCCTGACTTGAAAGCCGACAGGGTCGCAGCTGGCCAAAGCTTCACCCGCAGTGTCATGGGGAGATGAGGCTGGATCTCGTCAAGGATACCTTTGATTGCCTCGGGATTTTCAACCAAGATCTCAACTGGGGAGGAGAGCAAAGCCTTGAGGCGCTGAAGGGGACCATGAACCAGGTCAAAGCTCGGCTCTCCACTTGCTTTGGGTGCAGCTGGCTCGATGGATTCGGATCGAACGTCAGTAAGCTCGAAGGATCACATCCCTGGCAGACAGACAAGAGCAACGTGAGCATACGGCACATAAAAGCGTAGAGACAAGGGGATGGGGTATACCTCTCCTAAAGAAGGGGGAGCGGCCGATGTAGGAACAATCGGCTGAGCCGTAGGCTTGGCCACGGTAGCAACTGGGCCAGCCACACTTGTCGAGGCGGCCAGACCTAGTGTGTCCGAGGGCATCGGAACCTCTTCATCATCCCCGCTAGATATCTCATTAATCTGCAAAAGGAATGGTGAGCCGATCCAAGTAACATCAAGACGGCAGGAGAAATGAATTGATGGAGTGGTTACATCCGGGACCTCTTGGCTTGAGGATGGAGTTTGTGAGTTTCTGCGAACCCTTTTGATGCATCGACGCTTCACACGGGATCTTGCTTGGACTGGAGCTTGAGGGGCAACAGGCTCGGGAGTCGATTTCTTCCCAGAAACTGATGCAGGTGAGTCTGTATGGCTCTTTATACGTTCATATTTATGCATTTTCTCGAACTAACCTATTTAACAAGATGCCTAAGAGCCAGTTGTCGTTTTCTGCTGTTTTTGGTTTCAGAAATCCTAGTAAAGAAATATTCTCGGAATTGGACGAAACTACTGTGTGGTCCTATTTTGCACTAAGCTTCCAAGACCGAAGAGATAACGTGCGGGAAGTCAGCTGGCAGCCAGGGTGGGCTGCGCGGCCTGTGCCCCGGCCGCGCCGACCTATGGTCCGGGCCCCTCGTGTGGCCCCCGCGTTGACCCTCCGCCCACTCTTAAAGCTTCCCACGCGAAACCCCAAAGATCAGAGTCACTGACACGAAACCCAGCGAGACGCCGCCGCCGCGAATCCCATCCCCGGGGATTCGAGATCGTCCGCACCCTCGCCGGAGAGGGATTCCTCCAATCTCCCGTGAGGACTCGCTTTACACCGCCATGGTCGCTCCGAGGACATAGAGTGAGTAGTTCCACCCCTGACCATGGGTCCATAGCGTAGCTAGATGGTCGTCTTCCTTTTGTCAGGTTTCATTGTTGGATCTTGTGAGCTGCCTCACATGATCAAGATCATCTATATGTAATTCTATATGTTGTGTTTGTCGGGATCCGATGGATAGAGAGTACTATGATTATGGTGATTATCAATCTATTGTTCATGTGTTGTTTATGATCTTGCATGCTCTCCGTTACAGAGGCTCTGGCTGGAAGCTGCACTTAACTCCAAGGAGGGAGTATTTATGTCGAGAAGAAGTTCAGGCCTCCATTGAATCGGGGACAGTGACAGAAAGTTCTATGTTGTGGATGTGCTGTTGGCACTAGGGATAAAACATTGGTTGTTATGTCTAAGGATGTAGTTGTTGATTACATTACGCACCATACTTAATGCAATTGGTTCTGTTGCTTTGCAACTTAATACCGGAGGGGGTCGGATGATAACCCGAAGGTGGACTTTTTAGGCATAGATGTAGCTTGGATGGCGGTCTATGTACTTTGTCGTAATGCCCAATTAAATCTCATTATATTTATTTGCATTTTATCATGTATATGCATTGTTATGCCTTTCTATATTTGTCAATTGCCCATGACTGTAATTTGTTCGCCCAACATGCTTTTATCTTATGGAGAGACACTCTTAGTGAACTCTGTGGGACCCTGTCCTATTCTTTAAGCATATGGTATTAATTTACTTGAGCCATCGTTTTTGCAAACATCTTCCACGATAACGTTAACTTTGTTACGTTGTGTTTGGTGAGATTGACAACCCACTGCCGTTGGGACAAAGTACTTGGGTTGTGTTGTGCAAGTTCCATGTTGGCGCCGATCCCTGGTGTTGCGTCGCATCACATTTCGCGACCATCAACCTTCAACGTGCTTCTTGGCTCCTACTGGTTCGATTAAACCTTGGTTTCATACTGAGGGAAACTTGCTTCTATACGCATCATACCTTCCACTTGGGGTTCCCTACGGACGTGTGCATCTACGCGTATCAAGCTAAATTTCTGGCGCCGTTGCCGGGGAGATCAAGACACGCTGCAAGGGGAGTCTCCACTTTCAATCTCTTTACTTTGTTTTTGTCTTGCTTTATTTTATTTACTACTTTGTTTGCTGCACTAAAACAAAACACAAAAAAAATTAGTTGCCAGTTTTACTTTATTTACTCGTCTTGCTCTCTATATCAAAAACACAAAAATTAGTTACTTGCATTTACTTCATCTAGTTTGTTTTATTTATCGTTCTAAAATGGCCAACCATGAAAATACTAGGTTGTGTGACTTCACAAATGCAAATATAATGATTTCTATGCACACCTATTGCTTCCATCACATTACACAAAAGAGAATTCTTTGAACTTAAACCTGCTTTACTGAACTTTGTTATGAGAGATCAATTTTCGGGTGCTAGTTCTGTGATGCTGCTGCCTATCTCAATAATTTTGTTGAACTTGTAAAATGCAAAAGTATAAAGATGTAGATGGTGATATTATTAAATTGAAAGTGTTTCCTTTCTCATTAAGAGGAAGAGCTAAAGATTGGTTGCGATTCTGCCTAAGAATAGTATTGATTCATGGACTAAATGCAAGGATGCTTTTATTGGTAGATATTATCCTCCCGCTAAAATTATATCTTTGAGAAGTAGCATAATGAATTTTAAACAATTAGATACCGAACATGTTGCTCAAGCATGGGAGAGAATGAAAACTTTGGTAAAGAATTGCCCAACCCATGGACCGACTACTTGGATGATCATCCAAACCTTCTATGCAGGACTAAATTTTTCTTCGCGGAATTTATTGGATTCAGCTGCCGGAGGTACCTTTATGTCCATCACATTGGGGGCGGCTACAAAACTTCTTGATGATATGATGATAAATTACTCTGAATGGCATACTGAAAGAGCTCCACAAGGTAAGAAACCTCTTCCTTGAGTGATAAGATTGATGTGATTGTGTCTATGCTTGTGAATGGTAGATCTAATGTTGATCCAAATAATGTTCCTTTAGCTTCATTGGTTGCTCAAGAAGAAAATGTTGATGTGAATTTCATTAAAAATAATAATTTCAACAACAATGCTTATAGGAACAACTCCTCGTAATAACTATAGGCCATATCCTTCTCGCTAATGGTAATGGTTATGGTAATTCTTATGGGAATTCTTACAATAATAATAGAGTGTATCTTCCTAGGTCTCAAGCTATATAAAGAATTTTATTAGCACAATAAACCGCTTTAACAACCGTTGAGGAAAAGCTTGATAAAATTGATACTATCACTTCTAGAGTTGATAGCTTGGCTCGATACAATCTTTAAAATTGAAAGTTATGCCTAATAATGATATTGATAATAAGATTACTACTACAGCAAATGCCATCCAAGTTAGAATTAATGAGAATATAGGATTAATGGCTGAATTGCGTGCTAGGTGGGATAGAGAAAAAATGAAAAACTAGCTAAAGAGAATAATGTAGCTAAAGTTTGGATTATTACCACCACTAGTAATGCTAATTCTTCACATGTTACGCACTTCCTACTATCAATGGTAAAATAATTGGTGTTGGCAATGTTTCTACTCCTAGTGCAAAGCTAACAAAACTGCCTGAAATTGCTAAAACTGCTGAAACTACTTGTGATAAAACTGCTGAAATTTTTTCCAACCTTGGGAATAATGATCCCATTGCCGTAGCTCATAATGATTTAGATTTTGATGATTGCCACATCTCTGAAGTTATAAAGTTCTTACAAAACTTGCTAAAAGTCCTAATGCTAGTGCTATAAATTTAGCCTTTACAAAACATATTACAAATGCTCTCATAAAAGCTAGAGAAGAGAAACTAAAACTTGAAACTTCTATTCCTAGAAAGTTAGAAGATGGTTGGGAGCCCATCATTAAAATGAAATTCAATGACTTTGAATGTAATGCTTTATGTGATCTTGGTGCAAGCATTTCCGTTATGCCTAAAAAGATTTATGATATGCTTGACTTGCCACCATTGAAGAATTGTTATTTGGATGTTAATCTTGCCGATAATGTCAAAAAGAAACCTTTGGGGAGGATTGATAATGTGCACACATTACGGCTAACAATAACCTTGTCCCCGTTGATTTTGTTGTCTTGGATATCGAATGCAATGCATCTTGTCCAATTGTGTTAGGAAGACCTTTTCTTCGGTGCTGTTATTGAGATGAGGGAAGGTAATATTAAATATCAATTTCCTCTCAAGAAACGTAACACTTCCTAGAAAGAGAATGAAGTTGCCTTTTGATTCTATTATTAGAATGTTTGTGATGTTGATGTTTCTACTGAGCAAATATTTGATTTGTACTTTCATGCTTAATAAAGGCTAAGAAAAGCGCTATGGGGAGATAACCCATGTTTTTACCACAGAATTTTTTGTTTTGTTGAGTCTTGAAGTTGTTTACTACTGTAGCAACCTCTCCTTATCAAGTTTTTGTGCCAAGTAAGGTTTCTGTGTCAAAGTTGATGTTATATTTGGGATCGCTGCGCAGAAACAGCATTGCTGTCTGTCACGAATCTGGGCACAATTTTCTGTAGAAATTCGAAAAAATCTGCCAATTTACGAGCGGATCCTCAGATATGTACGCAACTTTCATTAGTTTTGAGTTTTTCCATTTGAGCAAGTCTGGTGCCATTTCTAAATTCGTCTTTACGGACTGTTCTGTTTTTGACAGATTCTGCCTTTATTTCGCATTGCCTCTTTTGCTATGTTGGATTTATTTCTTTGATCCACTAATGTCCAGTAGCATTATGCAATGTCCAGAAGTGAAAATAATGTGATTGTGTCACCTCTGAATGAGTGAATTATTAATTGTGCACTAACCCTCTAATGAGTTTGCTTGAAGTTTGGTGAAGGAAGTTTTCAAGGGTCAAGAGAGGAGAATGATATACTATGATCAAGAGGAGTGAAAGCTCTAAGCTTGGGGATGCCCCGTGTTCACCCCTGCATATTTTAAGAAGACTCAAGCTTCCTAAGTTTGGGGATGCCCAAGGCATCCCCTTTCTTCATCGACAACATCATCAGGTTCCTCCCCGAACCTATATTTTTATTCAATCACATCTTGTGTTCTTTACTTGAAGCGTTTGTTTTCGTTTTGTTTTTGTTTGAATAAAATGGATCCTAGCATTCACTTTGTGGGAGATTCGCTGTTGCATATGGACACATATGTCCTTAGGCTTTACTCATAATGTTCAAGGCGAAGTTTCTTCTTCGTTAAATTGTTATATGGTTGGAATTAAAAAATGCTACATGTAGTAACTCTAAATGTCTTGGATAATGTGATACTTGGCAATTGTTGTGCTCATGTTTAAGCTCTGCATCATATGCTTTGCACCCATTAATGAAGAAATACATAGAGCTTGCTAAAATCTGATTTGCATATTTGGTTTCTGGTCTGAGTAATATCTAGTATTGAGTTTGAACAACAAGGAAGACAAATGTAGAGTCTTATAATGTTTACAATACGTCTTTTATGTGAGTTTTGCTGCACTTGTTCATCCTTGAGTTTGCTTCAAATAACTTTGCTAGCCTAAATCGAGAGGGAATACTTTTCATGCATCCAAAATCCTTGAGCCAACTACTATGCCATTTGTGTCCACCATACCTACCTACTACATGGTATTTCTCCGCCATTCCAAAGTAAATTGCTTGAGTGCTACCTTTGAATCCCATCATTCACCTTTGCAATATATAGCTCATGGGACAAAATAGCCTAAAAACTATCGTGGTATTGAATATGTACTTATGCACTTTATTTTTAAGCTGCTTGTTGTGCGATAACCATGCTTCTGGGAACGCTATCAACTATTGTTGAATATCATGTGAGTTTCTATGCATGTCCGTCTTGTCCGAAGGTCTATCATTTTAGTGGTTGGAACATGCAAAATTGTTAGAGAAGAACATTGGGTCGCTAACTAAAGCCATGAATCATGGTGTCAGTTTTGGACATATATCCTCAATCTCATATGAGAACAATAATCATTGCTACATGCTTATGCATTTAAGAGGAGTCCATTATCTGTTGTCCATGTGTCCCGGTATGGATGTCTAAGCTGAGAATAATCAAAAGCGAGAAATCCGAAATGCGAGCATTCTCCTTAGACCTTTGTACAGGCGGCATGGAGGTACCCCTTTGTGACACTTGGTTGAAACATGGTACAAAGACCCTATCCAAGCTATAGACGCAAGGTGCGGGCACTATTAGTACACTATGCATGAGGCTTGCAACTTGTAAGATATAATTTTCATAACTCATATGCTTTATTACTACCGTTGACAAAATTGTTTCATGTTTTCAAAATAAAAGTTCTAGCACAAATACAGCAATCGATGCTTTCCTCTTTGAAGGACCATTCTTTTACTTTTATTGTTGAGTCAGTTTACCTATCTCCTTCCACCTTAAGAAGCAAACACTGGTGTGAACTGTGCATTGATTCCTACATACTTGCATATTGCACTTGTTATATTACTTTATGTTGACAATATCCATGAGATATACATGTTATAAGTTGAAAGCAACCGCTGAAACTTAATCTTCCTATGTGTTGCTTCAATACCTTTACTTTGATTTATTGCTTTTATGAGTTAACTCTTATGCAAGACTTATTGATGCTTGTCTTGAAGTACTATTCATGAAAGTCTTTGCTTTATGATTCATTGTTTACTCATGTCATTACCTTTGCTTTGATCGCTGCATTCATTACATATGTTTAAAAATAGTATGATCAAGATTATGATGGCATGTCACTGCAGAAATTATCTTTGTTATCGCTTTACCTGCTCGGGACGAGCAGAACTAAGCTTGGTGCCGACACGCTCTCCAACGATTTTATACTCTCTTTATGTTCCATGCTACTTAATATGATACTCACATGTTTTATGCACATTATATGTCATATTTATGCATTTTCCTCGAACTAACCTATTAACAAGATGCCGTAAGAGCCGCTTGTCAAGTCATTGCTTTTGGTTTCGTAAACTTGTAAAGAAATATTCTAATTGGACCAACCTTCGCCTGTGGTCCTATTTTTG
The DNA here is from genome assembly GCA_030979885.1 of Lolium multiflorum. NCBI lineage: Eukaryota > Viridiplantae > Streptophyta > Magnoliopsida > Poales > Poaceae > Lolium > Lolium multiflorum. The sequence continues at coordinate 52,970 of JAUUTY010001068.1, read as the reverse complement.
CACGAAGCTTCCGGAAGACCGAAGGGATAACGAAGTGGGGCCACGAGGCGCCTGGGTGGCTGCCATGCCTGTGCCCCTGGCCGCGCCGACCTATCCCCGGGGCCCCTCGGTATGGCCCCCGCTGACCTCCGCCTACTTAAAGCCCCGTCGTCAAACCCCCAGACGAGAGCCACGATACGAAAACTCCACAGAGACGCCGCCGCTCGCTAATCCCATCTCTGGGATTGAGATCGCCCCAAGACTCGGGGCAAGGCAGAGAGGGATCGATCTCCTGAGGGACTACACCGCTATGGTCGCTCCCGAGGCATGAGTGAGTAGTTCACCCCTGAACTATGGGTCCATTAGCAGTAGCTGGATGGTCGTCTTCTCCTTGTTGTGCTTCATGTATCTTGTGAGCTGCCCAACATGATCAAGATCATCTTATATGTAATTCTATATGTTGTGTTTGCTCGGATCCGATGGATAGAGAGTACTATGATTATGGTGATTATCAATTTATTGTTCATGTGTTGTTTATGATCTTGCATGCTCTCCTTTATTAGTAGAGTGGCCAAGTTTTTTACTCTTAACTCCAAGAGGGAGTATATGTTCGATAGTGGGTTCATGCCTCCATTGAATCTGGGACAGTGACAGAAAGTTCTAAGGTTGTGGATGTGCTGTTGCCACTAAGGATAAAACATTGATGCTATGTCTAAGGATGTAGTTGTTGATTACATTATGCACCATACTTAATGCAATTGTCCGTTGCTTTGCAACTTAATACCGGAGGGGGTTCGATGATAACCTCAAGGTGGACTTTAGGCATAGATGCAAGCTGGATAGTATATACTTTGTCGTAATGCCCAATTAAATCTCAATATATTTATCATATCATGTATATGTTAGGCTTTCTCATTTGTCAATTGGCTCAATCGTAATTTGTTCACCCAACATGCTTTTATCTTATGGGAGACACACCTCTAGTGAACTGTGGACCCCGTCATATCTGAAATACAATCTACTGCAATACTTATTTTACTGTTTTCTTGCAAACATCTTCCACTCATACGTTAATCCTTTGTTACAAAGAAGTCTGAGATTGATTAAACCCCACTGCTTGCTTGGGACAGCACTATGTGGCCAGCAGTTCCGTTGGCGCCTCGAATCCCCGTGTTGCGCTCGCATCACATTTCGCGACCATCAACCTTCAACGTGTTTCTGGCTCCCACTGTCTGATTAAACTCTGTCAGCATCAGGAAACTTGCTTCTATAATGACTATACCTTCCACTTGGGTTCCAATCTGACGGTGTATCTACGCGTAGATCACTGTGCTCCTGAGTCGATTTCTTCCCGGTAAACCGACGCGCAGTGAGTCTCGTATGGCTCTCGCGTGGTGGATCTCTCGACCACCCTGCCTCGAGTCCCCCCGGTCGGGAATGTGGCTCTTCACCGGAGTTTTCTTCCGTAGAGTCTCAGTGATGTAGATGCATGTAAAAGGACTCGGGAGATAGATGGTAACTGTGGTTTGGTTAACTTACATGCAAGCGTTCTGGATAGAGCTTTGCGCTAGGGGTCTTCCGGTGCTACTTTCCTCACCGCCTCGCTTGGGTAGTCGGGGCAACAGCCCCAGATGAGACTGGGAGCCGATTTGTGAAATCGGCCGGTCTTGCATTATGACCTTTTCTTCAAGGCTTTCCATGAGTTCGCGTAAGAGAATCCACGAGCTGGCAAAGAATGTGAAGGAGAGCCGTCACCCCAGTGTGCTCGGGCCGTCTTGTTCCCGCCAAGAAGTAAAATCAGGTTTTAGACAATTTCACGGCAATTGCAAGAAATATCAACGAAGGGTACTGACGCAGGGATGCTATACTAAAGATCGGAAGCTGTTCTCAAAGAAGTGGTCCTAGAGCTCTTCGAAGCATGCCTCAAGAGCAGACCACCAGGCATCAACCATCTGTGAGTGGTGGTGAAACGGAGGTTGTGGGGAATTGGGATGGCCAAAGCGTCAAAGAAGGTGTAGCATCTTTGGCCAGTAAGGATGTCAGGCAGTTCAGCTCTGCTTGCTGTCAGGTGATGAAGAAAGAAGTGTGGAGGCACTTGCCCAAGACCGAGCTGACGAGCTACCACCACTGGTTGGTAAGACTCGTAACCAGGCTTGATGATCCGGTTAGAGGTACTCATGCCAACTGGGAGGAAGCAAGGACGGATCATGATGGAGTACAAGTGCCGGGTGCCAGCGTCATCGGCAAAGCTGTCTAATCGGAAGGAGACTGGGTTCTCGAAGTTCTCCGATTCAGTGTAGGGGAAGAACAGGGGGTCCTCTGAGAAGAAGATCTGGAACCACCCTGCTGCTTCTTTAGGAATTAGCCTGCTGCCTGGGAGGCCATACAGGGCTTGACCATAACTGGTGCATCGGATCTCCCTCCCGTCGGTATCTGGGAAGGTGCAGGTGGTCAAAGGTGGAAAGTCTGGGATTTGGTTCTGAAAGTATAGCTGAGCCCATAATTGAATAAACCACCAGGGACCCCCTGTCTTTACTGTTCTTTGAGAAAACAGTTTGACCGACATCAGCTGGAGAGATCGATAAACCTCCCCAAGGAACAGTTTGCCAAGGCCAAGACGAGTGCCTTTAGCAAGTTCGTAGGCCAGGGAAAGGTAATTCTTAGTTGGAGCGAGAGAAGGACCGCAGAATATGAAGTGCTCCAGCCAGAAGTTTAAGAAGGCCGTGTGTTCTCTCTCGGTTACAGGGCCTTTGGTTTTCATGTAACGCTTCAGGTAGGCGCCCCAGCTTGTGCACTCTGTTTTAGAAGAGAGGGTGAACGGGACTTTTGGCAATTTGAAAGCAGAGGGGCTGGGAGATGCAATATCAAGGCCTGTGATCATGGTTACATCCAGCAGAGTTGGCGTCATGGGGCCATGGCCAAACATAAAACAGTTTAGTGCGTCGGACCAAAATAGCCGATGGTTTTCAGAATGTTCTCATTCTTTTCAAGAGGAGACAATGATAATGATAATGGGTCTTAGACACTCTATTGTACCATGCTACCCAAACTGTGGGGATTAGGCCAAAGCTCGTTGTGCGCCTGCCTGTGAAGTCAGATCTAAGTTCTGGTTCGCGAAGGGGATTCTGTTGGCCTCACAGGAGATTAAATGGGCAGGGCTCTCGGAAGAACGAGGGCCAAGACACATGGAGTTTGGGAGAGAAGGATGCGGCAACAGGATATCGGAGACCTAAAATTAATAACGGAATAGAACATTAATTCAGGTGTTCCTCCGTTCAATCCTGAGTTTAATCCTAATGGCGAAGAAGCAGTGGAGTATTACCTTCAGACCCGAGACCATGGCGTTGGCGTTGGACGATTCCGCCATTTGATGCGTTGCGGAGGTGGGGCGGCGCTGTTGAGATCTGAAGCTTGTGGAGCTGCTCGGGCGGCGGATTTTGGGGATCTGAGATGGAGGCTACAAGTTACCGTTTGAGAGGGACAAAATAAGGTCTGCCCTTGCTCGTTTTATGGTAGAGGCCGATGCGACACCATCGGCTCTTTTTTGGAGGTTGTTTGACTTCGGCCGTCGACCAAGTTAAGTAGAAGCCGATAGTTTAAAAGAGAAAGGACGAAAAGAAGAGCCGATTACTCGGGAGTTGCCAGAGCTGTCAAATCATGCAGAGGAGTTGAGAAGGCAAGATGTCATCATGGAGAATACTGCGACGGTTCTGCTCTGCCACGACATGACCCCTCGAGGAAAAAACAGATGGTTTTGATATTATCATTACCAAAACCAGGGGGCATGTGTTATCACCTGATTTTGGCCAAATCAGGAGACGGGCCGTAAGTGAAGATGGGCTTGAAGGACGTACACATGAAGCATCTTTGAAGCGGCCTTGCGCTGAGAGTTTGGGCTAAGTTGCCCATGTATCTGTAATATAGTAGATCGTATCGTGTTTAGAATTAACAGATAGAGTCTGGCCCGTGCACGGTTAGGTGCACGCCTCAATTAGAAAGTCCCTGGACTATAAATATGTATCTAGGGTTATCAGGAAAGGAGGACAATCATCGTTCAAACAAACACAAAATACGGCGCATCGCCACCCCTTCTCTTCGAGGGTTTCTCCCGGGTAAGCACCATGCTGCCTAGATCGCATCTAGCGATCTAGGCAGCGTAAGTTTATTCGTTATCCTTGTACTGCTCGTGCTGAAGCCTTGTTGATGGCGAGCGGTACTATTTATCCTTAGGTGTTTAGGGGCTCGCATTGGTGCTTTCACGTGCATATCTGCGTGGCAATGCCGTCCCTAGACACCTAGCTGCCCTTACGTCGATCTAGACGTAAGGGCAGCATCTTGCTTGATCATGCTTAGTAGATCCGATCCGTTATAGTCTCCCTGCATCTGCAGGGATTAGTTTAATATCTGCATAGTTAGGCCTTATGCTGGGGTCGGAGGATCCGGTGGTGCGTTAGGTGTTGTTTACCGTCCCTGCGAGGGATGTTCCGGGGATCAACGTTATGTTGGTTTTTAGGCCTCTCGTAGGGGTAGTTTGCACCGTCTCTCGTAGCCGCTAGGCCCGATCGCACGTAGGACGTTCCGATTATGCGGTGAAACCCTAAACCGTCGTGGATCGCTTCAGCTTTGTCCTGATCAAGCAGGATCCCCATGCCATTGCTAATCCATCAAGGACCATGGGGCGATCGGCTCTTTGAGCCGATCCACAGGGAAACCTGAGAGCCGATAAGGCTCGTATTTAATGTGCACGTGTCTACCATGCAGGAACAATCAAGCACAACACCTTCTCGACTCAGGTTCAGGTCGTGGTACGCCTGTGTGCACCCGCCAGACGCACGCCTTAAGATTTGCTGGACGACGCTGAGGTGCTGTATCCACTATGACTCCCAGGAGCCTCCTTTCCGCCTTCGTGTTGCTTAACCAAAGCCCGTCGGGGGGTTTTGAGTAGTTCACCCCTGGACCATGGGTCCATAGCAGTAGCTAGATGGTCGTCTTCTCCTTGTTGTGCTTCATTGTCAGATCTTGTGAGCTGCCTAACATGATCAAGATCATCTATCTGTAATACTATATGTTGTGTTTGTCGGGATCCGATGGATAGAGAATACTATGTTATGGTGATTATCAATCTATAGTTTATGTGTTGTTTATGATCTTGCATGCTCTCCGTTATTAGTAGAGGCTCTGGCCAAGTTTGTACTCTTAACTCCAAGAGGGAGTATTTATGCTCGATAGTGGGTTCATGCCTTCATTGACACCTGGGACAGTGACAGAAAGTTCTAAGGTTGTGATGTGCTGTTGCCACTAGGGATAAAACATTGATTCTATGTCTAAGGATGTAGTTGTCGATTACATTACGCGCCATACTTAATGCAATTGTCTGTTGTTTAGCAACTTAATACTGAATGGGGTTCGGATGATAACCTGAAGGTGGACTTTTTAGGCATAGATGCGCTTGATGGCGGTCTATGTACTTTGTCGTAATGTCCTGATTAAATCTCACTATATTTATCATATCATGTACATGCATTGTTATGCCCTCTCTATTTGTCAATTGCCCGACCGTAATTTGTTCACCCAACATGCTTTATCTTATGGGAGAGACATTCTAGTGAATGTGGACCCCTGTCCTATTCTTTACATAGCATACAATTCATCGCAATTGTTCTTTATCGTTTTCTGCAAACAATCAAATTCCACTCGATACGCTTAATCCTTTGTTACAGAAGCTTGGAGATTGACAACCTGATGCTTCGTTGGGCAAAGTACTTTGGTTTTGTTGTGCACGGCGTCGGAATCCCTGTTGTTGCGCCGCATCACATTTCGCCACCATCAACCTTCAACGTGCTTCTTGGCTCCTACTGGTTCGATTAAACCTTGGTTTCTTTCAGGGAAAACTTGCTACGTGGCGCATCATACCTTCCTCTTGGGGTTCCCAACGAACGTGTGAGTTACACGCCATCAAGCTCTTTTCCTCGCCGTTGCCGGGAACTTAAGAAAAGCTACACCAAGAGAATTGCCTCCCACGGCACAAATTTTTCTGGCGCCGTTGCCGGGGAGATCAAGACACGCTGCAAGGGGAGTCTCCACTTCTCAATCTCTTTACTTTGTTTTTGTCTTGCTTTATTTTATTTACTACTTTGTTTGCTGCACCTAAACAAAACACAAAAAAATTAGTTGCTAGTTTTACTTTATTTATTGTCTTGCTCTCTATATCGAAAACACAAAAAAATTAGTTACTTGCATTTACTTTATCTAGTTTGTTTTATTTATGTTGCTAAAATGAATACCCAAAAATACTACATGTGACTTCACAAATGCAATATAATGATTTATGCACACCTATTGCTCTCACTGCTAATACAAGAGAATTTTGAAATTAAACCTGCCAACAACCTATGAGAGATCAATTTTCGTGTTAGTTCTGATGATGCCGCCCATCTCCATTTTGTTGAACTTTGTGAAATGCAAAAGTATAATGATGTAGATGGTGATATTATTAAATTGAAAGTGTTTTCTCATTAAGAGGAAGAGCTAAAGACTGGTTGCTATCTTTGCCTAAGAATAGTATTGATTCATGGACTAAATGTAAGGATGTTTTTATTGGTAGATATTATCCTCCCGCTAAAATTATATCTTTGAGAAGTAGCATAATGAATTTTAAGCAATTAGATACCGAACATGTTGCTCAAGCATGGGAGAGAATGAAAACTTTGGTAAAGAATTGCCCAACCCATGGACTGACTACTTGGATGATCATCCAAACCTTCTATGCAGGACTAAATTTTTCTTCACGGAATTTATTGGATTCAGCTGCTGGAGGTACCTTTATGTCCATCACTTTGGGGGCGGCTACAAAACTTCTTGATGATATGATGATAAATTACTCTGAATGGCACACGGAAAGAGCTCCACAAGGTAAGAAGGTAAATTCTGTTGAAGAAACCTCTTCCTTGAGTGATAAGATTGATGTGATTATGTCTATGCTTGAATGGTAGATCTAATGTAGATCCAAATAATGTTCCTTTAGCTTCATTGGTTGCTCAAGAAGAAAATGTTGATGTGAATTTCATTAAAAGCAATAATTTCAACAACAATGCTTATAGGAACAACTCTGGTAATAACTATAGGCCATATCCCTCTGCTAATGGTAATGGTTATGGTAATTCTTATGGGAATTCTTACAACAATAATAGGAGTGTACCCCCTGGTCTTGAAGCTATGCTTAAAGAATTTATTAGTACACAACCTGCTTTTAATCTATTGAGGAAAAGCTTGATAAAATTGATACTATTGCTTCTAGAGTTGATAGACTTGCCTCCGATGTTAATCTATTAAAATTGAAAGTTATGCCTAATAATGATATTGATAATAAGATTACTACTACAGCAAATGCCATCCAAGTTAGAATTAATGAGAATATAAGATTAATGGTTGAATTGCGTGTGCTAGGTGGGATAGAGAAGAAAATGAAAAACTAGCTAAAGAGAATAATGTAGCTAAAGTTTTGACTATTACCACCACTAGTAATGCTAATTCTTCACATGTTGCTGCACCTCCTACTATCAATGGTAAAATAATTGGTGTTGGCAATGTTTCTACTCCTAGTGCAAAGCGAACAAAACTGCCTGAAACTGATAAAACTGCTGAAATTTTTTCCAACCTTGGGAACAATGATCCCATTGCTGTAGCTCATAATGATTTAGATTTTGATGATTGTCACATCTCTGAAGTTATAAAGTTCTTACAAAAACTTGCTAAAAGTCCTAATGCTAGTGCTATAAATTTAGCCTTTACAAAACATATTACAAATGCTCTCATAAAAGCTAGAGAAGAGAAATAAACTTGAAACTTCTATTCCTAGAAAGTTAGAAGATGGTTGGGAGCCCATCATTAAAATGAAATTCAATGACTTTGAATGTAATGCTTTATGTGATCTTGGTGCAAGTATTTCGTTATGCCTAAAAAGATTTATGATATGCTTGACTTGCCACTATTGAAGAATTGTTATTTGGATGTTAATCTTGCCGATAATGTTAAAAAGAAACCTTTGGGGAGATTGATAATGTGCACATTACGGTTAACAATAACCTTGTCCCCGTTGATTTTGTTGTTTTGGATATCGAATGCAATGCATCTTGTCCTATTGTATTGGGAAGACCTTTTCTTCGAACCGTTGGTGCTGTTATTGATATGAGAGAAGGTAATATTAAATATCAATTTCCTCTCAAGAAAGGTATGGAACACTTCCCTGGAAAGAGAATGAAGTTGCCTTTTGATTCTATTATTAGAACAAGTTATGATGTTGATGCTTCATCTCTCGATGTTACTTGATTTGCACTTTCTGCGCCTAGCTGAAAGGCGTTAAAGAAAAGCGCTTATGGGAGACAACCCATGTTTTACTACAGCAATTTTTGTTTTGTTGAGTCTTGGAAGTTGTTTACTACTGTAGCAACCTCTCCTTATCATGTTTTTGTGCCAAGTAAAGTTTCTATGTCAAAGTTGATGTTATATTTGGGATCGCTGCGCAGAAACAGCATTGCTGTCTGTCACGAATCTGGGCACAGGCCTCTGTAGAAAATTCGAAAAATCTGCCAATTTACGAGCGTGATCCTCAGATATGTACGCAACTTTCATTAGTTTTGAGTTTTTCCATTTGAGCAAGTCTGGTGCCAGCTTTAAATTCGTCTTTACGGACTGTTTTTTGACAGATTCTGCCTTTATTTCGCATTGCCTCTTTTGCTATGTTGGATTTATTTCTTTGATCCATTAATGTCCAGTAGCTTTATGAAATGTCCAGAAGTGTAAAGAATGATTGTGTCACCTCTGAATGTGAATTATTAATTGTGCACTAACCCTCAAATGAGTTTGCTTGAAGTTTGGTGTGAAGGAAGTTTTCAAGGGTCAAGAGAGGAGAATGATATACTATGATCAAGAGGAGTGAAAGTTCTAAGCTTGGGGATGCCCCCGTGGTTCACCCCTGCATATTTTAAGAAGACTCAAGCGTTTAAGCTTGGGGATGCCCAAGGCATCCCCTTCTTCATCGACAACATCATCAGTTCCTCCCCCGAAACTATATTTTTATTCAATCACATCTTGTGTTCTTTACTTGGAGCGTCGGTTTGTTTTTGTTTTTGTTTTTGTTTGAATAAAATGGATCCTAGCATTCACTTTGTGGGAGAGAGACACGCTCCGCTGTTGCATATGGACAAATATGTCCTTAGGCTTTACTCATAATGTTCAAGGCGAAGTTTCTTCTTCGTTAAATTGTTATATGGTTGGAATTGGAAAATGCTACATGTAGTAATTCTAAAATGTCTTGGATAATGTGATACTTGGCAATTGTTGTGCTCATGTTTAAGCTCTTGCATCATATGCTTTGCACTCATTAATGAAGAAATACATAGAGCTTGCTAAAATTTGATTTGCATATTTGGTCTCTCTAAGGTCTAGATAATATCTAGTATTGAGTTTTGAACAACAAGGAAGACGGTGTAGAGTCTTATAATGTTTACAATATGTCTTTTATGTGAGTTTTGCTGCACCGGTTCATCCTTGAGTTTGCTTCAAATAACCTTGCTAGCCTAAACCTTGTATCGAGAGGGAATACTTCTCATGCATCCAAAATCCTTGAGCCAACTACTATGCCATTTGTGTCCACCATACCTACCTACTACATGGTATTTCTCCGCCATTCCAAAGTAAATTGCTTGAGTGCTACCTTTAAAATTCCATCATTTACCTTTGCAATATATAGCTCATGGGACAAAATAGCCTTAAAAACTATCGTAGTATTGAATATGTACTTATGCACTTTATCTTTTATTGCTGTTGTTGCGATAACCATGCTTCTGGGGAACGCCATCAACTATTGTTGAATATCATGTGAGTTTCTATGCATGTCCGTCTTGTCTGAAGGATCTATCATTTTAGTGGTTGGAGCATGCAAAATTGTTAGAGAAGAACATTGGGCTTAACAAGCCATGAATCATGGTGGAAGTTTCAGTTTTGGACATATATCCTCAATCTCATATGAGAATAATAATCATTGCTACATGCTTATGCATTTAAGAGGAGTCCATTATCTGTTGTCCATGTTGTCCCGTATGGATGTCTAAGTTGAGAATAATCAAAAGCGAGAAATCCAAAATGCGAGCATTCTCCTTAGACCTTTGTACAAGCGGCAGGAGGTTTGTGACACTTGGTTGAAACATGGCATGCAAAGATCCGGTAGTCCAAGCTAAGTAGGACGAGGTGCGGGCACTATTAGTATACTATGCATGAGGCTTGCAACTTGTAAGATATAATTTACATAACTCATATGCTTTATTACTACCGTTGACAAAATTGTTTCATGTTTTCAAAATAAAAGCTCTAGCACAAATACAACAATCGATGCTTTCCTCTTTGAAGGACCATTCTTTTACTTTTATTGTTGAGTCAGTTTACCTATCTCCTTCCACCTTAAGAAGCAAACACTTGTGTACTGTGCATTGATTCCTACATACTTGCATATTGCACTTGTTATATTACTTTATGTTGACAATATCCATGAGATATACATGTTATAAGTTGAAAGCAACCGATGAAACTTAATCTTCCTTTGTGTTGTTTCAACACCTTTACTTTGATTTATTGCTTTATGAGTTAACTCTTATGCAAGACTTATTGATGCTTGTCTTGAAGTACTATTCATGAAAAGTCTTTGCTTTATGATTCAGTTGTTTACTCATGTCATTTGTTTTGATCGCTGCATTCATTACATATGTTTACAAATAGTATGATCAAGATTATGATGGCATGTCACTTCAAAATTATCTTTGTTATCGTTTTACCCTCGGGACGAGCAGAACTAAGCTTGGGATGTCGATACGCCTAACGTATTGATAATTTCTTATGTTCCATGCTACTTTATTGATGATACCTACATGTTTTATGCACATTATATGTCATATATATTTATGCATTTTTCTGAACTAACCTATTAACGAGATGCCGAAGAGCCGTTTGTTTGCCTGTTTTTGGTTTCATAAATCCTAGTAAGGAAATATTTCTAATTGACGAAATTGCCCAGGGTCCTATTTTTGCACGGAGTTTCCGAAGACCAAAGAGGGAAGGAAGTGGGGCCACGAGGCGCTGACACCGTAGGGCGCGGCCAGCCTGGCCGCCCGCTCGTGGTGGGCCCTCGCCGCCTCCGACCTACCCTTCCGCCTACTTAAAGCCTCCGTCGCGAAACCCCCAGTCGAGAGCCACTAGGAAAACCTTCCAGAGACGCGCGCCGAATCCCATCTCGGGGATTCAGGAGATCGTCGCACCTCGGAGAGGGGATTCATCTCCCGAGGACTCTACACCGCCATGGTCGCCCGGAGTGAGTGGAGTAGTTCACCCTGGACCATGGGTCCATAAGTAGCTAGATGGTCGTCTTCTCCTTGTTGTGCTTCATTGTTGGATCTTGTGAGCTGCCTAACATGATCAAGATCATCTATCCGTAATACTATATGTTGTGTTTGTCGGATCCGATGGATAGAGAATACTATGTTATGGTGATTATCAATCTATAGTTTATGTGTTGTTTATGATCTTGCATGCTCTCCGTTGTTAGTAGAGGCTCTGCCAAGTTTGTACTCTTAACTCCAAGAGGGAGTATTTATGCTCGATAGTGGGTTCATGCCTTCATTGACACCTGGGACAGGACGAAAGTTCGTAAGGTTGTGATGTATTGCCATACTAGGACAAACATCATTCATGTCTATGATGGGGTTGTCGATTACATTACGCGCCATACTTAATGCAATTGTCTCTTGTTGTTTAGCAACTTAATACTGGAGGGGGTTCGGATGCTAATCCGAAGGTGGACTTTTTAGGCATAGATGTAGCTGGATGGCGGTCTATGTACTTCTGTCGTAATGCCCTGATTAAATCTCACCATATTTATCATATCATGTACATGCATTGTTATGCTCTTCTATTTTGTCAATTGCCCGACTGTAATTTGTTCACCCAACATGCTTTCATCTTATGGGAGAGACACCTCTAGTGAACTGTCCCGGTCCTATTTTTTACATAGCATACAATCTACCGCAATTGTGTTTTACTGTTTTTTGCAAACAATCATCTTCCACCTCGATACGCTTAATCCTTTGTTACAGCCGTTGAGATTGACAACCTCACTGCTTCGTTGGGGCAAAGTACTTTGGTTTTGTTGTGTAGATTCCACGTTGGCGCCGGAATCCCTGTTGTTGCGCCGCATCACATTTCGCCACCATCAACCTTCAACGTGCTTCTTGGTTCCTACTGGTTCGATTAAACCTTGGTTTCTTTCTGAGGGAAAACTTGCTACTGTGCGCATCATACCTTCCTCTTGGGGTTCCCAACGGGCGGTTGCCAGGTACGAGGAGGACGGCCCGCCTCCTTCGAACTTCAACGAGGCCGGCCGTCGGCTGTGGTGGCGCGGCCGGACTCTCCAGAGCGTCATGGCCTACCGTGGCCCCCGCCTGCGCTACCCTCAGTCCCAGCCCACGCGTGCTCACCCGCCGAGGTTCGACTACCGCGACCTCTGGATGCCGGGATTACGACGCCGGGCGACTACGACCTAATTACAAAGGGCGACATTTATTGGCTAGGTACGACTATGATCGGACCACTCCAACGTTCAAAACAAGTTCTAACATTGTGACTTAATTAGCTGGCCATGTATTTTAATTTTCAGTGAGCTATGTAATTTAATTCCAGTTCAATCGCAATAAAATTTTATTCCCGCCCATTATTTCCCGCCATTTTCCTCCCGCCTTTTTCTTTCTCAATTTTCTCTCCGTCTTCTCCCAAATTTCCATTTCTCCCGCCTCTTCCTCCTCCCTCATCATCAAGACGATCGCCGTGGCGGGAAACTTTCTGCCAACGTCTTGGCGGGAAACTTACGCACCATATGTTACTTTGATTCGAAATATGGAAAACGAAATTATTTGAAAAAGTCACTTCATATTCAAATTGGCATTCATAACTTATTCAATTAATATTCATAAGGAATGGTTGTTAAGTGTTTATAATGAATAAATTATACTTTTTTATTACATAGAGATTTCCTTTTCCAACATTTTGATATATTATATGTCATTATTTGATTTGAAATATAAGGAAACGTAAATTGTTTGAATATGTGTAGATACAAATTTGCTCTTTGGTCCCGGCCTGTGCCACTTAACCTGGAGCAAAGGGTTAATTTGTGCCAAGGGAGCAAAGATGTCTACTCACGCTTCTTCCTCAGACAAAGTAAGGCCTCCAAGAGCAGAGGTTTGTAGAACAATATCAAGTTTTCCTTTAAGTGGATCACCCAAGGTTTATCAAACTTCGGGGAGGAAGAGGTCAAAGATATCCCTCTCAAGCAACCCCGCAATCACGATACAAGAAGTCTCTTGTGTCCCCAACACATCTAATACACTTGTTAGATGTATAGGTGCACTAGTTCAGTAAGAGATAGTGAAATACAAGTAGTATATGTATATGGGTAATAGTAATCTGAATAAAATATGGCAGCGAGTAAACATGCAAATGGTAATGCTAGTGTTGCAGTCATGATTGGAAACAAGGCCTAGGGATCATACTTTCACTAGTGGACACTCTCAACATTGATCGTATAATAAATAATAACTTCTCTCATTTGTGCTACATACACTCTTTTGTTGGATGAACGTCCATTTTGTATCACTATTTTATATCATAATTTGCTGTTATTCATTGATATATTTCATATTTAGAGATGATAATTATGTTATTTCATCTATTTTGCATGTTTTGTGATCATTGAGAATTATTCACCGAGTCGTGATTCTCGCTGGAAAAAGCAATCAGCCAGACACCATATTTCGAAGATCAACAATTGGATCTAGTTATACCTAAAAACTTCTATTTTTCCAGGGGGACGAAGGGAGCCAAAAGGAGGAGCCGAGAGGGGCCGCCATGGCCCCCCCCCATAGGCCGGCCTGTGCCCGGTCAGCGCGCCTTGTGGGAGGGGGCTGATGCGCGTAGATGTACACGCCCGTTGGGAACCCCAAGAGGAAGGTATGATGCGCACAGTGGCAAGTTTTCCCTCAGAAAGAAACCAAGGTTTAATCGAACCAAGAGGAGCCAAGAAGCACGTTGAAGGTTGATGGTGGCGAAATGTGATGCGGCGCAACACCAGGGATTCCGCCGCCAACGTGGAACCTGCACAACACAACCAAAGTACTTTGCCCCAACGAAACAGTGAGGTTGTCAATCTCACCGGCTTGCCGTAACAAAGGATTAACCGTATTGTGTGGAAGATGATTGTTTGCGAAGAAAACAGTAAAGAACAATTGCAGTAGATTGTATGCGATGTAAGAATAGGACTGGGTCCACAGCTCATCAGAGGTGTTCTTCCATATGATTGGGGAAGATGTTGGGTGAACAAATTGCCGCCAAGTAATTGACAAAATAGAGAGGGTATGTAACAATGTACATACATGATATGATAAATATATTGAGATTAATTGGGTATTACGACAAAGTACATAGACCGCCATCCAGCATGCATCTATGCCTAAAAGTCCACCTTCAGGTTATCATCCGAACCCCTTCCAGTATTAAGTTGCAAGCAACAGACAATTGCATTAAGTATGGTGCTTAATGTAATCAACAACTGCATCCTTAGACATAGCATCAATGTTTTATCCCTAGCGAGCAACAGCACACCCACAACCTTAGAACTTTCTTTCACTGGTCCCATATTTAATGGAGGCATGAACCCACTATCGAGCATAAATACTCCCTCTTGGAGTTAAGAGTAAAAACTTGGCCAGAGCCTCTACTAATAACGAAGAGCATGCAAGATCATAAACAACACATAGGTAATAGATTGATAATACCATAACATAGTATTCTCTATCCATCGGATCCCGACAAACACAACATATAGTATTACAGATAGATGATCTTAATCATGTTAGGCAGCTCACAAGATCCAACAATGAAGCACAATTAGGGAGAAGACGACCATCTAGCTACCGCTATGTGGACCCATAGTCCAAGGGTGAACTACCCACCTACCACCCCAGGCGATCATATGATGAAGAGTCCTCCGGAGATGATTCCCCCTCTCCCAGGTGCCGAGGCGATCTCCGAATCCTGAGATGGGATTGATGGGCGGCGGCTGCCTTCCAAGGTTTTCCGGGGACGTGGCTCCTGCACAGCAGGGCTTTGCGACGCAAGACTGGCAGGCTGAAGCAGACCGCGGGCCACACGAGGGCCCCATACACTAGGCCGCGCGGCACCCGGCCACGCTGCCCCAGCGTGGCTGGCGCCTCGTGGCCTCACTTCCTCCCCTTCGCCTCGGGAAGCCAGGCCAGGACCCCGGGCGTTGATTTCGTCCACTCAGAATATTTCATTAGATTTCTCAAAACCAAAAACAACAGAAAACAGCAACTGGCTCTTCGGGATCTTGTTAATAGGTTAGTGTCGGAAAATGCGTAAATACGATATATAATGTGTATAAAACATGTAGATATCATCAATAATGTAGCATGAAGATAAGAAATTATCGATAATGTCTACATCGTACGCATCCCTAAGTTAGTTCTCGTCGTCCCAGCAGTGCAAACGATAACAAGGATACTGGAGTGACATGCTATCATAACCTTGATCATACTCATTGTAAGCATATGTAATGAATGCAGCAATCAAAACAATGGTAATGACATGAGTAAACAAATGAATCATATAGCAAAGACTTTTCATGAATAGTACTTCAAGACAAGCATCAATAAGTCTTGCATAAGAGTTAACTCATAAAGCAATAAATAAAAGTAAAGGTATTGAAGCAACACAAAGGAAGATTAAGTTTCAGCGGTTGCTTTCAACTTATAACATGTATATCTCATGGATAGTGTCAATGTAAAGTAATATAACAAGTGCAATATGCAAGTATGTAGGAATCAATGCACAGTTCACAAGTGTTTGCTTCTTAAGGTGGAGAGAGATAGGTAAACTGACTCACATAAAAGTAAAAGAAAGGTCCTTCAAAGAGGAAAGTATCGATTGCTATATTTGTGCTAGAGTTTTTATTTTGAAAACATGAAACAATTTGGTCACAACGATAGTAATAATTCATATGTGCTATGTAATACTTCCTACAAGTTGCATGTCTCATGCATAGAGTACCAATAGTAAGCTACACTTTGTCCTACTATCTCTAAAACACCGATTTTCATCGCATAAATATATGTTTCAAACTAAGTGTCATGCTGTAAGGTACCTCTATGTCGTCAGATAAGTGTCTAAGGAGAAAGTAATACATTGATTTCTGCTTTTGATTATTCTCAACTTAGACATCCATGACTGGGACAACATAGACAACAAGACATTGACTCCCTCTTTTACCAAAAGTACATTCAACAAGGTTAATATTCATAAGAGATTTGAATGTATAAGGTCCAAATCCAAACTTCCACCATGAGGTATGTATTTTAGTTAGCGGCCCAATGTTCTTTCTCTAACATATGCATACTCAAACCATTTGGTTGTGAAACTTACTTTAGACAAGACGAACATGCATAACATCTCTCACATGATATCCAACAAAGATAAAGTTGATGGCGTCCCCAAAAACATGGTTACCGCTCAACAAGCAACTTATAAAAATTAAAACACATAACTACATATTCATCACCACAATAGTTTTAAGCTATTTGTCCCATGACCTATATATTGCAAAGGGTGAACGATGGAATTTTAAAGGTAGCATTCAAGCAATTTTTTGGAATGGCTGAGAAATACCATGTAGTAGGTAGGTATGGTGGACATAAATAGTGGTTGGCTCAAGGATTTTGGATGCATGAGAAGTATTCCTTCTCGATACACAAGGCTTAGGCTAGCAAGGTTATTTGAAGCAAACTCAAGGATGAACCGATGCAGCAAAACTCACATAAAAGACATATTGTAAACATTATAAGACTCTACACCGTCTTCCTTGTTGTTCAAACTCAATACTAGAAATTATCTAGACCTTAGAGAGACCAAATATGCAAACCAAATTTTAACAAGCTCTATGTATTTCTTCATTAATGGGTGCAAAGTATATGATGCAAGAGCTTAAACATGAGCACAACAATTGCCAAGTACCACATTATCCAAGACATTTTTAGAATTACTACATGTGGCATTTCCCATTCCAACCATATAACAATTTAACGAAGAAATTTCAACCTTCGCCTTGAACATTATGAGTAAAGCCTAAGGACATATTTGTCCATATGCAACAACGGAGCGTGTCTCTTCTCCCACAAAGTGAATGCTAGGATCTATTTTATTCAAACAAACAAACAAAAACAAACCGACGCTCCAAGCAAAGTACATAAGATGACTGAATAAAAATATAGTTCCAGGGGAGGAACCTGGATGATGTTGTCGATGAAGAAGGGGATGCTTTGGGCATCCCCAAGCTTAGACGCTTGAGTCTTCTTAAAATATGCATGGATGAACCACGGGGGCATCCCCAAGCTTAGAGCTTTCACTCCTCTTTGATCATAGTATATCATACTCCTCTCTTGACCCTTGAAAACTTTCTTCACACCAAACTTCAAGCAAACTCATTAGAGGGTTAGTGCACAATTAAAAATTCACATGTTCAGAGGTGACATAATCATTCCTAACACTTCTGGACATTGCACAAAGCTACTGGATATTAATGGATCAAAGGAATTCATCCAACATAGCAAATACGGCAATGCGAAATAAAAGGCAGAATCTGTTAAAACATAACAGTCCGTAAAGACGAACCTGAAAGGGGCACTAGACTTGCTCAAATGGAAAAACTCATAACTAATGAAAGTTGTGTACATATCTGAGGATCACACACGTAAATTTGCAACATTTTTTGATTTTGCTTCGTAGACTTCGCGTCTCAAATTCGTGACAGACAAGAATGCTGTTTCTCGCAGCAATCCAAATCTAGCATCAACTTTACTAGAGACTTTTACTTGGCACAAAAACATGATAAGGAGAGGTTGCTGCGTAGTAAACAACTTCCAAGACTCAAATATAAAACAAAGTACTGTAGTAAAAACATGGTTTGTCTCCCATAAGCGCTTTTCTTTTTCAGCTAGGCGCAGAAAGTGTAATTCAAGTATTATCAAGAGATGAAGCATCAACATCATATTTTGCTCTAATGATAGAATCATAAGGTAACTTCATTCTTTTTCTAGGGAAGTGTTCCATACCTTTCTTGAGAGGAAATTGATATTTAATATTACCTTCCTTCATATCAATAGTGGCACCAACAGTTCGAAGAAAAGGTCTTCCCAATATAATGGGACAAGATGCATTGCATTCAATATCCAAGACAACAAAATCAATTGGGGACAAGGTTATTGTTAACCATAATATGAACATTATCAACTTTCCCCAAAGGTTTCTTTGTAGAATGATCAGCAAGATTAACATCCAAATAACAATTTTTCAACGGTGGCAAGTCAAGCATATCATAGATTTTCTTAGGCATAACAGAAATACTTGCACCAAGATCACATAAAGTATTACAATCAAAATCATTGACCCTCATCTTAATGATAGGCTCCCAACCATCTTCTAACTTTCTAGGAATAGAAGTTTCAAGTTTTAGTTTCTCTTCTAGCTTTTATGAGAGCATTTGTAATATGCTTTGTAAAGGCTAAATTTATAGCACTAGAATTAAGACTTTTAGCAAGTTTTTGTAAGAACTTTGTAACTTCAGAGATGTGGTAATCATCAAAACGAAATCATTATGAGCTACAACAATGGGATCATTGTTCCCAAGGTTGGAAAAAATTTCGTTAGCTTTATCACAAGTAGTTTTCCAAATGGCTTTAGCAATTTCTGCAGAAGCCAGGACAAGCAGACTGGGGAGAAACATTGCCAACACCAATTATTTTACCATTGATAGTAGGGGGTGCAGCAACATGATCATTAATACGTTTAGTGGTGGTAATAGTCCAACTTAGCTACATTATTCTCTTGCTTAGTTTTTTTTTCTCTATCCCACCTAGCACGCAATTCAGCCATTAATCTTATATTCCTTCTATTAATTCTAACTTGATAGCATTCTGGCTGTAGTAGTAATCTTTATTATCAATATTATCCTTATTAAAAGATAACTTTTCAATTTTAATAGATCAACATCAGAGGCAAGTCTATCAACTCTAGAAGCAATAATATCAATTTTATCAAGCTTTTCCTCAACAAATTTGTTAAAAGCAGTTTGTGTACTAATAAATTCTTTAAGCATGGCTTCAAGACTGTGGGTACACTTCTATTATTGTTGTAAGAATTCTCATAAGAATTACCATAACCATTACCATTGCCAGTATGATACTCATAGTTATTACCGTAATTGTTCCTATAAGCATTGTTGTTGAAATTATTATTTTTAATGAAATTCACATCAACATTTTCTTCTTGAGCAACCAATGAAGCTAAAGGAACATTATTTTGATCAACATTAGATCTACCATTCACAAGCATAGACATAATCACATCAATCTTATCACTCAAGGAAGAGGTTTTTTCAACAGAATTTACCTTCCTTATGGAGCTCTTTCCGTGTGCCATTCAGAGTAATTTATCATCATATCATCAAGAAGCTTTGTAGCCGCCCCAAAGTGATGGACATAAAGGTACCTCCAGCAGCAGTAAATTCCGCGAAGAAAAATTTAGTCCTGCATAGAAGGTTTGGATGATCATCCAAGTAGTCAATCCATGGGTTGGGCAATTTTTTACCAAAGATTTCATTCTCTCCATGTTTGAGCAACATGTTCAAAAGATCTAATTGCTTAAAATTCATTATGCTACTTCTCAAAGATATAATTTTAGCGGGAGGATAATATCTACTAATAAAAGCATCCTTACATTTAGTCCATGAATCAATACTATTCTTAGGCAAAGATAGCAACTAATCTTTAGCTCTTCCTCTTAATGAGAAAGGAAACAATTTCAATTTAATAATATCACCATCTACATCCTTATACTTTTGCATTTCACAAAGTTCAACAAATTTATTGAGATGGGCAGCAGCATCATCAGAACTAATTACAAGATTTAGTAAAGCAGGTTTAATTTCAAAGAATTCTGCTGTAGTAGCAGGTGGAGTAATAGGTGTGCATAGGAAATCATTATTATTTTGTGTTTGTGAAGTCACACAACTTAGTATTTTCAGGGGTGGTTCTATTTAGCAACAGTAGAATAAAGCAAACTAGATAAAGTAAATGTAAGTAACTAATTTTTTTGTGTTCTTGATATAGAGAGCAAGACAATAAATAAAGTAAAGTAAAGCAACTAATTTTTTTGTGTTTTTAATATAGATGCAGGAAACAAAGTAGTAAATAAAATAAAGCAAGACAACAACAAAGTAAAGAGATTAAAGTGGAGACCCGTTAGCCGTGTTCCTTGGATCTCGCAACGGCTACCCGAAAAATGTGCTTCTGATGCGCGTAGATGTACACGTCCGTTGGGAACCCCAAGAGGAAGGTATGATGCGTGATACATTCAAAACGTATCTACTTTCCCGAACACTTTTGCTATTGTTTTGCCTCTAATTTGTGTATTTTGGATACAACTAATACGACTAACGTCGTTTTCAAAGCAGAATTGCCTCGTGTTCACAGTGTAAATCCAATCCCTAGAAAATCCTCTTAATTTCTTCGTATGGCCCTATTTACCAAAATATTATTTGAGCTGTGGCGGGCGAGTGAGGTGGAGGTTCGAGCCTGCCAGGCATGCGCCACTGTGGCCCGCGCGGCCCCATGGTGTGGCCCCCTGCCGGCCTCCGACGCCGACTACTTATCTGCTCCGACCCAAAACGCACGTAGAGTAAAGCCGACATCGCCAGAACCCTCCGTGAGAGCCGCCACATCACAACCGTCGCGGGAGCCGGTCTCCGTTCGGCACTACGGACGGGGAATTGGAGGAGATCTTCACCGCCATCACCGCCAACGCCTCTCCATCAACCAGCAATGTTTCCCCATCCATGTGTGAGTAATTCCCCCGCTGTAGGCTGAGGGGGATGGTAGGGATTGGATGAGATTGGTCATGTAATAGTCATAAGATTGTTAGGGCATAGTGCCTAGTATCCGTAGATGTCACTTTTATGATATTGTTGCAACTTGTTATGCTTGGATGTTGTCACTAGGGTCTGAAAGTGCCATGATCTCGTATCTAAACATGTTATTTATTCAATAAGATATTCGCTGTTGCGGATCTTACCCGCAGTTGTATACACATGTCGCTGTCCGGAACCAATGGCCTCGGAAATTGGGACAACCGGAGGGGATGGTAGTGATGTGAGGATCACATGTGTCTTTACTGAGTGTTACTGCTTTGCTCCGGTACTTTATTAAAAGGAGTACCTTAATATCCAAAAGAGTTTCTTAGAGGGGCTCCTACACACCGTAATGTAGAAAGGGATTTAAGATGTTGTGTTTCTAATAAGTGAAGAATGTGCATTTTACCAAATATGGAACACATGCCTATTGATTGATTAGTACTTGGATACCGCTTTATTATTACCTAAATGCCCATGCTTTGATTGTTACATGAGTTTCTCTCATCCATGCAACGCCCATTAAATCCGGGCCCCTCGTGCTCAAAGATATTTAATCATTGCCACTATAATCACTACCTACTGCTCTTTATTCCACTCACGCCGTTATTTCGCTATTTCCACCGCCATAGAACCGCACACGATAAACTCATGTAGCAAGTCCTGCTTCAAAGTGCAGCTGAATTGACAACTCAGCTGTTAAGGCTTACAAGTATTCTTTTGTCTCCCCTTTGTGTCGTAATCAATAAATTGGGTAATACTTCCCTCGAAGCTGTTGCGATCCCTTATACTTGTGGGTCATCAAGACTATTTTCCGCGCCGCTGTTTGTGGATAGCTTTTATTTGGAAGTTCACTTGATTGATATTGTTCACTGCAAATTCTCCATCATGGGTAAACCTCGTGATACTAAGATCGCCATATTACCATCCACTACAAGAAAAGGTACAACTCGAGTACTGTCAGCTTCTTGATTCACCATCTCTGATTGATAAATTTGTTTCACCGCCCACATGCCTAATGCGGTCGGTATTTCGCTGAATCTGAAAATTTCATAATATTGATAATGTTTTCGCTGTGCTTGATGATAGTGCTGTTCATTGGGATCTTTTCTAGATGCTACAATTGCTAAGTCTAGACAAATTGAAAATACCGAAACTCCTAATGAAAATGCTGCTACACCTGTTAATTCACCTAAGTCTGTTGAATATTCTAGTGATGATCTTGATGAAGATTATGTAGAGCTTGATGATGATTTTATTGAAAAATGCAATGCTACTACTGATGCAAGGAAAATTAAAAAGTTGCTTGCGGAACATGCTGTTATAAACTATCTCCTGATCCTAAATTTGCCACATCTCCCATAAACATTAGGGATAAAGATTATGATTTTTCTTGATTCATTCATATAGTTATCATGAGAAAAACAATTCTCCTTTTGTGGTGTACCGAAAAAGAAAGTGCCGTTGAACACTTGACCGAGTTATATATCTACCTTAGTGGCGTGTTTTCTGGGATGTGATGTCAAGATGCGACTATTACAAGTAAAATTTTCCTTCTCAGCCAAAGGGATGATGCTAAAACTTGTATAATAATTTGCCTCCGGTTCTATTAAAAGTCCAACTGATTTGCGTGATGTTTTCTTTCGAAAATACTTTTTCCCGCTAGTGCTCAACATGCTGCTTTGCAAAGAATTTATAATTTTGACCAGAAGATGGAGAGAAATTGCCCGAGGCTTGGGCGAGATCTCGTTTCTTATTAGAGTCAGCTCCACCATGATTTGGAAAAAGCATGATTTACTTGATATATTTTATAGTGGACTAACTATTGAGTCTAGGGCATACCTGGATAGTTGTGTTGGTTGTGTTTTCAGGAAAAGAACTCCAGAAGACGCTGAAGAATTATTGGCTAAAATAGGCGAATCATGATGATTGGTCTACACCTGAACCAACCCCGACACCGATAGTGAAGAAGAGGGGTATGATTAAATTGAATGATGAAGATATGAGGGAAGCCAAGAAGTCTCTTAAAGAGAAGGGTATTAAACCTGAAGATGTGAAGAATTTACCTCCTATAGAAGATATATGTGAGACAATTCCCCCTTCATCATGATTGAGGTACACTCGCTTCAACACTTTACTAGGGAAGATATTCCGTATTCAAAATCTCCTGCTCAATGCTTAGATGAATTTGATAATTATATTGTTAAGTAAGAAAACTTTAATATGAGAGTAGAGAATCATTTAATGGAAAATTCTCGAGCTATTAGTGAATTGCATGGTATTGTAGAGAGAACCTCCAATGATGTTAAAATACTTGTTAAACATTTTCAAATGGTTCAAACTCAAATTGATCAACTTACTAAAGTGCAAAATGACTTGTTGGGAAAATAATTCTAAAGAAAAGCATGCTTATGAAGTAACAACTAGAGGTGGTGTTTCTCCAGGATCCTCTATATCCCGAAGGGCATCCAAAAGAGTTGAACAAGATTCTCAACCAATTAAAACTAGTGCCCATCTAAGAAAAAGAAAAAGAAACATAAGAATGTTGTAGAACCTGCTAATGATCCTAATAGTATTTCTATTTCTGATGCTGAAACTAAAAGTGGTAATGAACATGAGGAAGATAATGATAAGAATGATACTCCTGATAAAGAAGAAACTGAAAAAGAACCTGAAAAGCTTAAAAATAAAAAGTACACTAAAGAAGATTTTATTACTGAGAAGCATGGTAATGAAAGAGAACCTTGGGTTCAAAAGCAAATGCCTTTTCCTGCTAAGAAACTAAAATCAAAGGAGGAGGAACATTATAATAAATTTTGTGATTGGATGAAACCTTTATTTCTGCAAATCCCTTTGACTGATGCTATTAAATTGCCTCCTTATTCAAAATATATGAAAGATATTGTTACTAACAAAAGGAAAGTCCCCAATGAGGAAATTTCAACTATGCTTGCTAATTACTCCTTCAATGGTAAGATTCCAAAGAAGTTGGGAGACCCAGGTATACCGACTATTCCTTGTTCCATCAAGAATAATTATGTTAGAACCGCTCTATGTGATTTGGGAGCAGGTGTGAGTGTGATGCCTTTTTCTCTTTATAAGAGACTTGATTTAGATAAATTGATACCAACCGATATATCTTTGCAAATGGCTGATAAATCTACGCTATTCCTGTTGGTTTATGTGAAAATGTTCCTGTTCAAGTTACTCAACATTGCTTGATATTAACTGATTTTGTTGTGTTGGAAATGCCCGAAGATGATAATATGTCCATTATTCTTGGAAGACCCTTTCTTAATACTGCAGGGGCTGTTATTGATTGCAATAAAGGCATGGTTACTTTCAATGTTGATGATAAGGAACACACTGTCTATTTTCCCAAGAGGATTGATAAAGTATGTGGAGTCAATACAATTTTTAATGTGAAAACTATCAAAGTGGGATCCATTGATTGTCCTATATATGAGCCTAAAGAAGAATATCAAACTCTTGTGATTGGATCCATATCAATTCAATATAAGGTAACATGATTGATTTGAGGTTTATTTCTTCTTATGTCATATAAAATTTATTTGATAACAAGACTTGATCAACCTTGTTAACAAGTATATTTTATTGCATAAAAAGCTAAACAACACTTCTTCTTTCTTTCTCCCTTCACCTATTTTACTTGTCAGAGCACTTTGTTTTGCAATATATTTTTAGTCATTTAAGATTTCAGAAATCATTTTCTCCCATAAAGACCATCATTAACCATACCTGTGAATGTGCATTTTCAAAGTTCTCTAAAATTTAAAATTATACCGTTGGTCCTATTTTTCGACGAGGCACCGGGAGTACTGCAGGATGACCTGTGGGAAGCACTGTGGGTGCCACATCATAGGCCCAGGCTGGCCTGGGCCATGGGGCCGCCACACATGTGTGGTGTGGGCTACCCCTGCCCCACTACACCATCTCTTTCTCCCAGCACCTTCTCTCTCAAAAAACTCGTACCAAGTTTCTCTCACTCGTGTTTCTGCTCAAGAACTCGCGATTTTTCGATCTCCTTGCTCAGTCCAGATTTCTGTCTGAAATTTGGCACATTTACTCCTTGGTATGTGACTCCTTTGATTGTCCAATTAGAATTTCATTTGGTTGAGTATATCTTGAATATTTTGCTGCTGTAGATAACATGTTTAGTGAGTTTGCATGCTTGTTCTAAGTGGTAGAAATTAGTTTTGATGCATGTTTAGCACTCTAGCAAGTTCCTATAGTGGTTCCCTTCAATTACACACCTTGAAATCAAATTTTATAATGATTGTTGAAAATTTCAGAAAATGGAAGGAGGTGTGCCCCAATTGAACCAAGAAGAATTGGAAGTCCAGCAAGTTTCAAGAGTCAATCGTGAGGAGGGAGTATACCCCTCTTACTACCCATGCGTGGACTTTATGAGAAGTGCGGGGATTTTACAAGATGTGCAAACTCTAATCTCTCGTGCAGGGCTGAGTGGTTTTGTTGAAGGAGAGCCAAGACAATATGCAAAATTAACTATGTCTTTTGTGGCAGGACTTTAGTTCAATTGGTTTATCTGACCCCATGGTCCAAGATAAAATTTACAATAAAGTCAGCTAACTCGCCATTTAGTGTTTTTGTAGCAGAATTGAAGTATGACAGATAGTGGTAGATATCTTATTTTTCAGGATATAAGAAAAATAGAGTGGATCAAGAATTGGGATCCCCAAGGAAGATCGTGAACACTCATGCAAGTTTCCCGATCTTTATACAAGGATTGTAATGGAGAGCTCCAATGATGATGGTAAGATTAGTAGCATTCAACATCCAGCCATCCTACTACTTTGCCTATTTCACATAGGCATGCCCTGCAAGAAGGACCGAGGTACCATTCGTCCTGCATTTGGCTTTCTAGTCGTCGCTTTTGCAACAGATAGGACTTATAATCTCGGGTGCTTTAATAGCTTGTAGACTTGCTACTAACCGTGAGAAAGGAGGAATTTGTGGAGGTCTTATCGCCTCTCGCTTATTAGCTATGCATGGTGTAGAACCTCACCATTTAGATATTCCGCTTTCTATAGAGAAGCTTGATGTTGTTTCCATGATTAACGATAATTTCTTGTGTTCCATGCCACATTATTGATGATATCTACATGTTTTATGCACACTTTATGTCATATTCATGCATTTTTCCTGAACTAACCTATTAACAAGATGCCGGAGTGCCAGTTCCGTTGTTTTTGGTTTTAGAAATCCTAGTAACGAAATACTTTTAATTGACTATAAATCAACGCCTGTGTTCCTATTTTGCCCCAAGCATCCAACACCCGAGAGTCGCTGTAGGGCCCCGTGGGCCCCAGATGATATGCAGGCGCTACTGCAGGCTGGGCCCGCGCCACCCTATGGTGTGGTCGCCCCTTTTGACCCTCCCGCGCCGCCTCTTCGCCTATATAAAGCCCCCGCATCGAAAACCCTTATGTGAGAGAGCCACGGATACGAGAAAGTTCCAATCCGCCACCATCGCCAGCCAAGATCCTGGGGGTCAGGAGTCTGCTCCGCACTCGCCGTGAGCGGGGAAGTGCCCTGGTTGCTTCTCCATCGACACCGTCGCCATCTCCACCGCCATCTTCATCACCGCCGCTCCCATGAGGAGGAGTAGTTCTCCCATCGAGGCTCCGGGCTGTACCCAGAGGCTATGTGGTTCATCTTCCTATGTAAGTTCAATACAATAATCCCATGAGCTGCCTTACATGATTGAGGTTCATATGATGATGCTTGTAATCTGATGTCATTATGCTAGTCAAGTGGGTTTTACTTATGTGATCTCCGGAGACCCGTGTGTAAAGGTGACAGTGGGTGCACCGTGTGGGTCTCTTTAGGCTATATTTCACGAAGTACTTATTCATTGTTGAAGAGCGTAGTGAAGTGCTTATTTATATCTCTTGATGATTGCAATGTGTTTGTATCACAATTTATCTATGTGCTACTCTAGTGATGTGTTATTAAAGTAGTTTTATTCCTCCTGCATGTGTGCAAAGGTGACAGTGCGTGCACTGTGTTAGTACTTGGTTTATGCTATGATCATGATCTCTTGTAGATTATGGAGTTAACTATTGCTATGATAATATTGATGTGATCTATTCCTCCTACATATGCATGAAGGTGACAATGTGCATGCTATGCTAGTACTTGGTTTAGTCGTTTTGATCTATCTTACACTTAAGGTTACTTAAACATGAGCATTATTGTGGAGCTTGTTAACTCCCGCATTGAGGGTTCGTGTAATCCTACGAATGTGTTCATCATCCAACAAGAGTGTAGAGTATGCATTTATCTATTCGTTATGTGATCAATGTTGAGAGTGTCCAATAGTGAAAGTGTAATCCCTAGGCCTTGTTCCTAAATACGGCCGGGAAGTTACTACCGCTTGTTTAATGCTTTAATCGTGTTACCATCACGTAATACTACCACCATCAACTACACGCCAAGCACTTTTCTGGCACCGTTGCTACGTTCATATATTCATACCACCGTATTTCACTATCTCTTCGTCGAACTAGTGCACCTATTAGGTGTGTTGGGGACACAAGAGACTTCTGGCTTTGTGGTTGCAGGGTTGCAGAGAGGGATATCTTTGACCTCTTCCTCCCCGAGTTCGATAAACCTTGGGTGATCCACTTTAAGGGGAAACTTGCTGCCGTTCTACAAACCTCTGCTCTTGGAGGCCCAACACCGTCTACAGAAAGGAGGGGGAACGTAGGACACTGGCACTTTTCGGCGCCGTTGCTTCGGGAGGAAAGGTAAAAGGTACTCACACTCCGAATCTCGGCTACTAAGCTATTTTCTGGCGCCGTTGTAAGTCTTGGGCTATTTCAGACTCGCAATTGCGACATTTGCCTCTTGTTTACACTAGTTAGGCTTAATGGAAGACAACAATAAAATGAGAGATCTTTATGAACTTTATCTAATTAGGACATGATGTGTTTGAAGAAAGAATTAAGAAACCCATGGAACTTTATATACATGCTAATGGGAATGTTATTACTATGAATGCTTTGAACACCATTGTTGCTAATGCTATGGAAAATTCTAAGCTTGGGGAAGTTGGCTTTGATGAGCATGATATTTTTAGTCCCCCAAGCATTGAGGAGAAAATTTACTTTGATGATACTTTGCCTCCCATTTATGATGATTATAATGATAGTAGTCTTTTAGCACCTGTTATGGAGGATAAATTTGATTATGATTACAATATACCTCCTATATTTGATAGCTACTTTGTTGATTTGCTTCCACTACAACTAATAAAATTGATTATGCTTATGTTGGGAGTAGTAATTATTTTATGCATGAGACTCATGATAAGAATGCTTTAAGTGATAGTTATATTGTTGAGTTTGTTCATGATGCTACTGAAAGTTATTATGAGAGGAAAATATGGTTGTAGAAATTTTCATGTTACTAAAATGCCTCTCTATGTGCTGAAATTTTTGAAGCTACACCTGTTTTATCTTCCTATGCTTGTTACTTTGCTCTTCATGAACTTGTTTATTTACAAGATTCCTATGCATAGCAAGCATGTTAGACTTAAATGTGTTTTGAATTTGCCTCTTGATGCTCTCTTTTGCTTCAAATACTATTTCTTGCGAGTGCATCATTAAACCTGCTGAGCCCATCTAATGGCTATAAAGAAAGAACTTCTCGGGAGATAACCATGTGTTTATTTTACTACAGCAATTTTTGTTTTGTTGAGTCTTGAAAGTTGTTTACTACTGTAGCAACCTCTCCTTCATGTTTTTGTGCCAAGTAAAGTTTCTATGCTAAAGTTGATGTTATATTTTGGATCGCTGCGCAGAAACAGCATTGCTGCCTGTCACGAATCTGGGCACAATTCTCTGTAGAAAATTCGAAAAAAATCTGCCAATTTACGAGCGTGATCTCAGATATGTACGCAACTTTCATTAGTTTAGAGTTTTTCCATTTGAGCAAGTCTGGTGCCATTTCTAAATTCGTCTTTACGGACTGTTCTGTTTTTGACATATTCTGCCTTTTATTTCGCATTGCCGCCTCTTTTGCTATGTCGGATTTATTTCTTTGATCCACTAATGTCCAGTAGCATTATGCAATGTCCAGAAGTGAAAATAATGATTGTGTCACCTCTGAATGTGTGAATTTTTGATTATGCACTAACCCTCTAATGAGTTTGCTTGAAGTTTGGTGAAGGAAGTTTTCAAGTGGTCAATAGAAGAGGTGATATAATGACGAGAAGAGTGAAAGGTCTAGTTTCTGGGATGCCCCTGGTTCATCCTCGCATATTTTAAGAAGACTCAAGCATTTAAGCTTGGATGCCCGAGGCATCCCCTTCTTCATCGACAACTTATCGTGTTTCTTCTAGTGAAAACTATATTTTTATTCAGTCACATCCTATGTATTTTACTTGGAGCGTCTTGTGTGTGCTTTTATTTTTGTTTTTGTTTTGTTATCTTAGTTCTCTGGAATAAGTTCATCCTTGTGTGGAGAGAGATCGCTCCGCTTGTTCGTATGAACACATGTGTTCTTGGCTCATAATATTCATGGCGAAGTTTTCTCTTCGTTAAATTGTTATATGGTTGAATTGAAAATGCTACATGTAGTAATTGGTAAAATGTCTTGAAGTGATACTTGGCAATTGTTTTGCTCATGTTTAAGCTCTTTGCATCATATACTTTGCACCTATTAATGAAGAAATACATAGAGCTTGCTAAAATTTGGCTTGCATAATTGGTCTCTCTAAGGTCTAGATAATTTCTAGTATTGAGTTTGAACAACAAGGAAGACGGTATAGAGTCTTATAATGTTTAAGGCTATGTCTTCTTTATGTGAGTTTTGTCGCACCTAAGCTCATCCTGAGCTTGCTTCAAATAACCTGCTAGCCTAAACCTTGTATCGAGAGGGAATACTTCTCATGCATCCAAAATCCTTGAGCCAACCACTATGCCAATTGTGTCCACCATACCTACCTACTACATGGTATTTCTCCGCTATTCCAAAGTAAATTGCTTGAGTGCTACCTTTAAACAATTCAAAATTTATCACCTCTGATTTGTGTCAATGTTTATAGCTCATGAGGAAGTATGTGGTGTTTATTTTTCAATCTTTGTTGGGCACCTTCACCAATGGACTAGTGGCTTCATCCTCTTATCTAATTTTGCAAAAGAGCTGGCAATGGGATCCCCAGTCCCAATTAATTAACCAAAATAGACACTCCTCCATGCAGGTGGTATTCTGTTGGACTACATTCGAAGGATTCAAGTAGTCATGGTTTGGAGTGAAAGCAAAGGTGGGAGGAGTGTCATCATAATAAAACTTAAATAAAAGGCACTCCTTCATGGTATGAGATTGTTGGCATGCACCCGAGGATTCGGTTAGCCATGGTTTGTGAAAGAAAGGTTGGAAGGAGTGCCACCTAAAAATAAAATAAAATGGGAGCCGCTCTTTGAAGGTTTGTCTGCAGGTTAGAGGCCCGCTACCATTCGCTGACAACAACAAACACCTCTCAAAATTTTATTTTTATGCTCTCTTTATGTTTTTAAAAACCAAAGCTCTAGCACAAATATAGTAATCGATGCTTCCTCTTTGAAGGACCTTTCTTTTACCTTTTTATGTTGAGTCAGCTTCACCTATTTTCCATCCCAAGAAGCAAACATTTCAGTGAACTGTGCATTGATTCTTACATACTTGCATATTGCACTTGTTATATTACTCTATGTTGACAATATCCATAAGATATACATGTTATAAGTTGAAAGCAACCGCTGAAACTTCATCTTCCATTGTGTTGCTTCAATGTCTATACTTTAAATTATTGCTTTATGAGTTAACTCTTATGCAAGACTTATTGATGCCTGTCTTGAAAGTGCTATTCATGAAAAGTCTTTGCTTTATGATTCAGCTTGTTTACTCATGTCATTACCATTGTTTTGATCGCTGTATTCATTACATATGTTTACAATATGATCAAGTTTATGATGGCATGTCACTTTAGAAAATTCTCTTTGTTATCGTTTTACCCGTCTCTGACGAGGCAGAACTAAGCTTGGGGATGCTGATACGCCTCCGACGTATCGATAATTTCTATGTTCCATGCCACATTATTGATGATATTTATATGTTTTATGCACACTTTATGTCATATTCATGCGCATTTTCTCGAACTAACCTATTAACAAGATGTCACAGTGCCAGTTCCTGTTTTCTGCTGTTTTTGTCAGAAATCCTAGTAACGAAATATTCTCGTAATTGGACGAAATCAACGCCCAAATTCCTATTTTGCCCTGCAAGCATCCGTAACACCCGAGAGTCGTTGTGAGGGCCCTCTGTGGCCCCAGATGACATGCAGTAGCGCGCCAGGCCGGGCCCGCGCCACCCCCATGGTGGTCGCCCCTTTGACCCTCCCGCGCCGCCGCCTATATAAAGCCCCCCGCATCGAAAACCCTTATGTAGAGAGCTACGTACATGCAGAAAAGTTCCGTAGCCGCCACCATCGCGGGCCAAGATCCTGGGACAGAGTCTCGCCCCAAGACCCACGGAGCTGGGGAAGTGCCCCTAAGGTTTCTCCATCGACACGGCTGCCATCCTTACCCGCCATCTTCATCACCGCCGCCGCTCCCATGAGGAGGGAGTAGTTCTCCATCGAGGCTCCTGGTCGTAATTTTAGGCTATGTGGTTCATCTCTCTCATATGTACTTCAATACAATAATGAGCTGCCTTACATGATTGAGGTTCATATGATGATGCTTGTAATCTGGAACATGTCATTATGCTAGTCAAGTGGGTTTTACTTATGTGATCTCCTGAGACTCCTTGTCCCACGTGTGTAAAGGTGACAGTGTGTGCACCGTGTGGGTCTCTTAGGCTATATTTCACGAAGTACTTATTCATTGTTGAAGAGCGTAGTGAAGTGCTTATTTATATCTCTTGATGATTGCAATGTGTTTGTATCACAATTTATCTATGTGCTACTCTAGTGATGTGTTATTAAAGTAGTTTTATTCCTCCTGCATGTGTGCAAGGGTGACAGTGCGTGCACCGTGTTAGTACTTGGTTTATGCTATGATCATGATCTCTTGTAGATTTCGAAGTTAACTATTGCTATGATAATATTGATGTGATCTATTCCTCCTACATATGCATGAAGGTGACAGTGTGCATGCTATGCTAGTACTTGGTTTAGTCCTTTGATCTATCTTACACTTAAGGTTACTTAAATATGAGCATTATTGTGGAGCTTGTTAACTCCGGCATTGAGGGTTCGTGTAATCCTACGCAATGTGTTCATCATCCAACAAGAGTGTAGAGTATGCATTTATCTATTCTGCTATGTGATCAATGTTGAGAGTGTCCACTAGTGAAAGTGTAATTCCTAGGCCTTGTTCCTAAATACCGCCGGAAGCTACCGTTTGTTTATCAAGCTTTAATGTGTTACCATCGTCGCAATACCACACCATCAACTACACGCTCAGTTATTTCGCACCATTGCTACCGGTTCATATATATTCATACCACCCGTATTTCACTATCTCTTCGCCCAACTAGTGTATTAAGTGTGTTGGGGACACAAGAGACTTCTGGCTTTGTGGTTGCAGGGTTGCATGAGAGGGATATCTTTGACCTCTTCCTCCCCGAGTTCGATAAACCTTGGGTGATCCACTTAAGGGAAAACTTGCTGCCATGGTCTAGAACCTCACCATTTAGATATTCCGCTTTCTATAGAGAAGCTTGATGTGGTTTCCATGATTAGACATGAGTTTATTTCAGATGCATCTAGTTTGAACAACCTGCATTATAGGATAACTTTGTATAAGAAAAGTTGGAGTATAACTAAGAAAATTGAAAAACTAGTACGATTGCCTGCACCTGCTTTGTTTAACCTTGATGCCAGGAACGGGTGGTCGATCACAGAAAATGAGCTAAATGCATACATAGAAAGAGAAAGCCGTCGTGCAAGGGAAGATGTGGAGGAGGCCGAGGAGCACCCCGACTCTTCATCCGATGCAGCGAGCTCCTCATATCAACATCATGGGCATGTGGAACCTCCACGATATTCTTCTGCACAGGGGCCCTATTATCACTCCATGTATGATCCACCGGCGTGGAACTCCGACCCTCGTTGGGAATGAACTCCACTTAGGCCAAAAGCCTAAGCTTGGGGGGAGGTATACCAGCATCACTCATTCTTTGCATATTATGATTGCTGGATACTTGTACATACTTGTTTAGTCTCTTAGAGTGGTTTTCTAATTTCTAATGAGAGGGAGATGATATTTGGGAAAGTGCTGTCCAAAAACAGATTCTGTGCTGTTACCAAAAAAATTCGTACGCACAGCCAGAACGTTATTTTGAGTTGCCAATTTTTGAGCATGTTCCCCAGGGACATTCAACTTTCATTAGTTGAACACTTTTTGGTCTGAGCAATGGAAGATTTTGTTAAATCTGATTTCTGTACCGCTGCTCGGATTTGGCAGATTTCTCACATCCCCGCTTCGTGTTTCCTTAGTTTGCATTCTTTGCTTTCGCTGTTTTTCTTCCTAAAACAATAAAAAAGACCAAAAATATTTTCATGGTTTCTTCACCATTTGTTTATTTGGTACCTTGCTCTTAGTTTGCTTTATTTGCTATCGTTAGTTTGCATAAGAAAACCCAAAAAGATTTTGCTTTGTTTGCTTGTTTTCTTTCGTTAATTCGAAAACACCAAAAATATTTGCTATTCTTCTTTGGTTTGTAATGAGTTCAATGGTCTTCGGTGGCTGGAGCGTGGCTTTCATTTCATATTATCCAAGCTGCACAAGTGAAAAGGCAATAATGACGATTCTACGACAATCTGATTGTGGTGAGAGGCTGGTATGAACTCTATTTGCTTTCATTTTTGTACATATACTCATCCATATGATCATGCTTAGTTGGTTCATGTGAGGTATATATGTTATTTGAGAAAGTCTAGTAGTTCATGATCTCTCATGATTAGTTCCAATTTATTAATATGAGTAGCATGTCATGTGTTTGCTTGCATTATTTTATTCATAAGTAAGTATGGCATTGTGGTATCCTCCTCTGAATAATTTATTTATATCGACTTGGCACATGCTCACGCATGCATATGACTGAACAAAAAAGTCAATTAAGCCTCGATGATTTATATTGCTTCAGAGTTCTTGTATCACTTTTATGCCTCCGTTAATTTATTTTGCCGCATGCGGCATAATTATATGATGCTTTAACGCTTCTCTCTTGATTTGTCGCCTCCCTAGTCTTTTGCTAGCTTTCACTTGTACTGAGCGGGGACGCCGCTCGTGCTTCCAAACACCTGAAAACCAAGTTGTTCCATAAGTGTCCACCATAAATACCTATTCATGGCATTTCAAACCATTCCAAGTAAATCTCATGCGCTACCTTTAAAACTTTCAAAATGCTTCTCAATTTGTGTTAATGTTTCATAGCTAAGAGGAAGTATGTGGTGTTTAGCTTTCAACCTTGTCATTTACTTTTGACGGACTTTCATATGGACTAGTGGCACATCCGCTTATCCAATTCTGCAAAAAGAGCTGGCAATGGGATTCCCGCCCCAAATTAATTAACTCTAATGGACACTCCTCCTCCATGGTTTCAGATTGCTGACTAAGACCCCGAAGGATCTTCTGGTTAGCCATGGCTTGTGTAAGCAAAGGTTGGGGAGTGTCATCATCATAATAAAAATAAAATAAAAAGGCACTCCTTCATGGTATGTGATTGTTGGCAGGCACCCGAAGGATTGCTTAGCCATGGTTTAGGAAAGAAAGGTTGGAAGGAGTGCCAACCAAAAATAAATAAATGGGAGCCGCTCTTGTGAGTCCGGTTGATGAGGTAGTTAGTGTACCCATTACCATTCGTTGACAATAACAAACACCTCTCAAAATAATTTTACTCCCGCTTTACAAATGAAAAGCTCTAGCGCATGTTAATCCCCTCTGCGAAGGGTCAATCTTTTACTTTTATGTTGTGTCTCCATTCTTTCTTCGAGCACTATCTTGAGAGCACAACTGTCATTCTTAGTATAATATGCTTGTCTCAAAATATGATTGATTGTGGTATAACTTTGATGCTTTTATCTTTGACAATCACTACTTCTAGTTTTTCTATGAACTCCAGAGGTGCCTCGGCATTTATGTTTTGCCGATCAAATACGGGAAAGCGAGATACCACTTTATCATATTCTCTTATGAACATTGCAATCCTGCTTATATACATGATTCATGGTGCTTATTATTAATTGTTGGTACTTCCCATGATTGACATAGCTGTTAGATGATCTTATTTGCATGTATCTCATTATGAATTGCTTAAGTATTAGCCATAGCATGAGAATATATACATCATATGAGCAAATGTGTTCGTGAAAGTTCTTTTATCGCTCTTGTTAACTGAATTGCTTGAGGACAAGCAATAAGCTAAGCTTGGGGGAGTTGATACGTCCAAAACGTATCTACTTAGCCGAACACTATTGCTATTGTTTTGCCTCTAATTTGTGTATTTTGGATCAACTAACACGGACTAACGCTGTTTTCAGCAGAACTGCTCTGGTGTCTCGTTTTTGTGCAGAAATCCAACTTTCGGGAAAATCTTCGGAATTTCTTCAGATGGCCCTATTTTACCAAAATATTGACGGAGCCAGAAGGGCGAAGGAGGAGGCCCGAGGGCCCCACACCATATGGCGGCGCGGGTGGGGGCCCGCGCCGCCCTATGGTGTGGCCCCCTCGGCCGGGCCTCCGACGCCTCGACTACTTATCGGTTCACCTAAACGCACAGGTTTTTCCCCATATCGCCGGGAACCTCCTGCAGAGCCGCCAATATCAGCGAAACTCCGTCGCTGGGAGCCGGGCGCCCCGTCGCACTCCGCCGGACGGGAATCGAGGAGATCTTCACCGCCATCACCGCCAACGCCTCTCCATCAACCAGCAATGTTTCCCCCATCCATGTGGGAGTAATTCCCCCGCTGTAGGCTGAAGGGGATGGTAGGGATTGGATGAGATTGGTCATGTAATAGTCATAAGATTGTTAGGGCATAGTGCCTAGTATCCGTAGATCTTCTATGATATTGTTGCAACTTGTTATGCTTAATGCTTGTCACTAGGGCCCGAATGCCATGTCTCAGATCTGAACATGTTATTTATTCATGAAGATATCGTTGTTTATGATCTTACCGCAAGTTGTATACACATGTGCCATTGCCTGGAATCAATGGCCCTAAGTGACAAGAATCGGACAAACCTGAGGGGATGGTAGTGATGTGAGGATCACATGTGTTCACGGAGGGTTAATGCTCCGGTACTTTATTAAAAGGAGTACCTTAATATCCAAAAGAGTTTCCCCTAGAGGCCCTGGTCACACCGCTGGTAGGATGTAGATGCTGTGCAAGTTTCTATCATGAGCATCAGCATTTTAATTTCAAATATGGAACACATGCCTATTGATTGATTAGTACTTGGATACCGTTTTATTATTATCTGCAAATGCCCATGCTTTGATTGTTACATGAGTTTCTCTCATCCATGCAACGCCCATTAAATCCGTCCCCGTGCCTACAAAGATTTTAATCCCGCCGTTTTACTATAATCACATCGTCAGTTTTTATTCCACTCGTCATTATATTTTATTTCCAAGCATAGAATCGTTACTACCGATAAACTCTATGAAAGTGTCTGAGTTCTTGTGCACTCGAATTGACAACTCCTCGGGTCATATGCTTACATATTTTGTCTCCCCTTGTGTCGAATCAATAAATTGGGTAATACTTCAAGACCGTCGATACTCCCCCTATACTTGTGGGTCATCAATGCGCACGTTGGCCCTCATAAAGAAACCAAGGTTTAATCGAAACCCAGGAGGGATCCAAGAAGCACGTTGAAGGCTGATGGTGGCGAAATGTGATGCGGCGCAACACCGGGATTCACGCTCAACGTGAACTCCGCACAACACAACTCAAAGTACTTGCCTCAACGAAACAAAGGAGGTTGGTCAATCTCACCGGCTTGTCAACAAAGGATTAACTGTATTGTGTGGAAGATGATTGTTTGCGAAGAAAACAGTAAAGAACAATTGCAATAGATTGTATGCGATGTAAAGAATAGGACCGGGTCCACAGTTCACTAGAGGTGTCTCTCCCATAAGATTAAAGCATGTTGGGTGAACAAATTACAGCTGGGCAATTGACAAATAGAGAGGGCATAACAATGCACACATGATATGATAAATATAGTGAGATTTAATCGTGGCATTACGACAAAGTACATAGACCGCCATCCAGCATGCATCTATGCTCTAAAAAGTCCACCTTCAAAGTTATCATCCGAACCCCTCTCAAAGATTGCTGCAAGCAAATGTACAATCGCATTAAGTATAAAAGTGCAATGTAATCAACAACTACATCCTTAGACATAGCATCAATGTTTCATCCCTAGTGGCAACAGCACACCACAACCTTAGAACTTTCTGTCACTGTCCCATATTTAATGGAGGCATGAACCCACTATCGAGCATAAATACTCCCTCTTGGAGTTAAGAGCAAAAACTTGGCCAGAGCCTCTACTAATAACGGAGAGCATGTAAGATCATAAACAACACATAGGTAATAGATTGATAATCACCATAACATAGTATTCTCTATCCATCATCCCGACAAACACAACATATAGCATTACAAATAGATGATCTTGATCATGTTGGGCAGCTCACAAGATCCAACAATGAAGCCCACTAGGGAGAAGACGACCATCTAGCTACCGTTATGGACCCATAGTCCAAGGGTGAACTACTCACTCATCACCCGGAGGCGATCATGGCAATGAAGAGTCCTCCTCGATGATTCCCTCCAGGTGCCGAGGGCGATCTCCTCAATCCCGAGATGGATCGGGCTACGGCGGCGTTCTCCGGGAAGGTTTTCCGTATCGTGGCTCTCAGACAGAGGGTTTCATGATCTAAGACTTTGGGCAGGCGAAAGGGGCAACACTTGGCCACACGAGGGCCCCACACTACAGGTCGGCGCGGCCAAGGCCTGCCGCGCCGCCTGAGGGATGCGCTCGTGGCCCCACTTCCTTCCCCTTCCTGGCCTCGGAAGCTTCAGCAAAAATAGGACCCCTGGTTGATTGGCCCAATTCGAGAATATTTCTTACTAGGATTTCTAAACCAAAACGCCATAAGACAAATAATCGGCTCTTTCTGCATCTTGTTAATAGGTTAGTGCCTGAAAATGCAACACGACATACATAATGTGTATAAAACATGTAGATATCATCAATAATGTAGCATGGAACATAATAAATTATCAAATACGCCTGAGACGATCGTGGCCCACAAGACCCTCCGTCGCCTCTCCTTCAGATTTCCTTCCGTCCCAAACCTAAGCCCTAGGGAGTTACTAGAATTGACAGATTTCACTTCTCATGTACTTGAGAAACACCAGAGAGAAAAGAGCTCTCCTGGCTGGGCAGGATCCACGTGGAAATTCCCTCATGGAGGGGGAAATCGACGACCATCACTCATCGCCATCGAGTTGACATCATCTCCATCGCCATCACCATCATCTTCACCATCTACACCGCCATCTCCACCGCTGCATCTCGCACCGCTGTAACGATTTGGGTTGGATCTTGATTGTTTGGATAGGGGAAACTCTCCCTGTTGATTACTACTTGTTATTGATGCTATTGAGTGAAACTATTGAACCAAGGTTTATGTTCAGATTATTATTCATCATCATATCACCTCTGATCATGTTCCATATGATGTCTCCGTGAGTAGTTCGCTTAGCTCTCTGAGGACATGGGTGAAGTCTAAATGTTAGTAGTGAATTATTGTTGAGTAGTATTCAATGTTATGATATTTAAGTTGTGGTGTTACTCTTCTAGTGGTGTCATGAACGTTTACTCAGCATGATACTTTTCACCTCATGGGCCCAGGGAGTGCATCTTGTATCTGCTTACACTGTGGGGTTGCTCTGAGGACAAAGAACCTAAACCCCGTTAGTATATCTACAAGGTGAGGGAGGCAGGATCTCCGCAGTTTAAGGCCGTGTTAGATTTATCTTAATTACTTTCTTGTATTTACGCTGATGCTTGCAAGGGGTATAATCACAAGTATGTAGTAGTCCTAGGAAGGGCGGTGCATTAGCATAGGTTCACCCACACAACACTTATCAAAACAATGAAGGATTAATCAGCCATATGAAGCGAAAGCACTAGACTAAAATCCCCGTGTGTCCTCAAGAACATTTGGTCATTATAAGTAAACAAACCGGCTTGTCCTTTGTGCTAAAAAGGATTGGGCCACTCGCTGCAATTATTTCTCTCGTATTTTATTTACTTGTACTTTATTTATCCGCAATATCAAAACCTCCGAATACTTGTCTCCAGGAGCATTTACAAGGACCTCATCGAACCGCTTGTCAACACCTTCCATCTGTTGGGTTCGACACTTTATTTACTTCTCCAGTACTACGACATACACCCCCATACTTGTGGGTCATCGATGACAAACACCACTCGTTGTGTAGGCCACAGAGCTCCTCAAGCTCTAGAGTTAATAAGCGCTCACAACATTCAGCATTCATATTTAAGTAACCTTAGAGCATAATAGATCTTTGCAAAATAAACCGAGTACTAACATAGCATACACACTGTCACCCACTTCTTTTCCTGTAGACAGTGTTGGGCCTCCAAGAGCAGAGGTTTGTAGAACAGCAACAAGTTTTCCTCTTAAGTGGATCACCCAAGGTTTATCTAACTCAGGAGGAAGAGGTCAAAGATATCCTCTCAAGCAACCCCGCAATCACGATACAAGAAGTCTCTGTGTCCCCAACACACCCAACACACTGTCGATGTATAGGTGCAATTAGTTCGGCGAAGAGATTAAGAAATACAAGTAGTATGGATGGTTATGAGTGGTAATAGTAATCTGAATAAAATATGGCAACGAGTAAACATGCAACAGAACAATAATGTTTGCAGTGTTTGCAGGATTGGAAACAAGGCCTAGGGATCATACTTTCACTAGTGGACACTCTCAACATTGATCGCATAATAAATTAATAACTTCTCTCATTTGTGCTACATACACTCTTTTGTTGGATGACAAACATCATTCGTTGTGTAGGGCTACAAGAGCTCCCTCAAGCCGGAGTTAACAAGCGCCACAACATTCAACATTCATATTTAAGTAACCTTAGAGCATAATAGATCTTTGCAAAATAAACCGAGTACTAACATAGCATACACACTGTCACCATTACACTATGAAGGGGGAATAGATCATATCAATACTATCATAGCAATAATCAACTCCATAACCTACAAGAGATTATGATCATAGCCTACGATTAACAAGAACCACACGATGCACACACTGTCACCATTACACCATGTGCAGGAGGAATAGACTACTTTAATAACATCACATGAGTATACATGATAGTAGCGATACAAAGCCATCATATGGATCTCAATCATGCAAGCAATGAGATCATTGTATTGGAGTACAAAGAGAGAGAGATTAACCACATAGCTACCAGTACAGCCCTTAGCCTTTGGGATAAACTACTTCCCTCCTCATCATGGGAGACGGCAAGATTGATGGAGATGGCTGGTGTCGATGGGAGATGCCTTCCAAGTACCTCCTCGTCCCGGCTGCGTGCCGAACAGAGATTCCGTCCCGTATCTTGGCTTCAAGGATGGCGTGCGCTCCGAAGGTTTCTCGTACGTGGGGTTTTCCGTGTCGAGGTTTTAGGTCGGGAGGCTTAAATAGGCTAAGAGGCGGAGTTAGAAGGGTTCGGGGCCCACAGAGTCTGCGCCCCCCCTCTCGGCCGCCGCTACGGTGTGTGTGGGGCCCCGTCCCCTCCGGTCCCCTCTTTCTGTTCTCGAAGCTTCGTGGAATTATAAGATGTTGGGCGTTTCGTCCAATTTCGAGAATATTTCCTTACTAGAATTTCTGAAACCAAAAACGAAACAGAACCGGCACTCGCATCTCGTCAATAGGTTAGTTCCTGGAAAATGCATCAAAACGATATAAAGTGTGAAAAAAACATGTAGGTATTGTCATAAAACTAGCATGGAACATCATAAATTATGGATACGTTTTGAGACTTATCAAGCATCCCCAAGCTTAGTTCCTACTCGCCCTCGAGTAGGTAAACGATAACAAGAATAATTTCTGAAGTGACATGCTACCAACATAATCTTGATCAACAATATTGTAAAGCATATGAGATGAATGAAGTGATTCAAAGCAATAGATTGCTAACAAAGAGATAATGACTAAACAACTGAATCATATAGCAAAAACTTTTCATAAATAGTACTTTCAAGACAAGATCAACAAGACTTGCATAAGAGCTAACTCATAAGCAATAAATTCAAAGTAGAATGCATTGAAGAAACACAAAGGATGATTAAGTTTCAGCAATTAAATACTTCAACCTGGTAAATATGGTATTCCATGGATAATTGTCAACATAGAGTAATATCAAGTGCAATAGGTAAACATGCAAGAATCAATGCACACAGCTAACACAAGTGTTTGCTTCAAGACAGAAAGAAGTGGGTAGACCTGACTCAACACAAGTAAAAGAATGGCCCTTCAAAGAGAGAGGGAAGCATGGATTACTATTTTCGTGCTAGAGCTTTTGTTTTGAAAACATAGAAACAATTTTGTCAACTGTAGTAATAATTCATATGTGCTATGCATAGTACTTCCCAAGTTGTAAGTCCTTACATAGAGTACCATGCTCGCACTCTGTCCTAATCAGCCTGATAACACCTGACATCACAAATGATAAGGCAGCCCAAACCAAGTGTCAGCAAGTACCCCCATGCCGCCCGTACAGCTGTCTAAGGAGAAAGCACGCATCGATTTCTCGCTGGATTATTCTCAACTTGGGTATGATCCATACCGGACAACATAGACAATGTGATAATGGACTCCCTTTTAATGCTTAAGCATTCAACAACAGATATTCTCATAAGAGATTGAGGTTGTATGTCCAAACTGAAACCCTCCACCATGATACATGGCTTTAGTTGGCCCAATGTTTTTCTCTAACAATATGCATACTCAAACCATTTGATCATGATAAATCTTTACTTCAGAGAAGACGAACATGCATAGCATCTACATGATATCCAACAAAGGTAAAAAAGTTGATGGCGTCCACATGGTTACCGCTCAACAAGCAACTTATAAGAACTAAGACACATAACTACATATTCATCACCACAATAGTTTTTAAGCTATTTGTCCCATGAGATATATATTGTAAAGGTAGAGGAATGAAATTTAAAGGTAGCACTCAATACTTTGGAATGGCAGAGAAATACCACATAGTAGGTAGGTATGGTGGACACAAATGGCATGGGTTTTGGCTCAAGGTGTTTGGATGCACGAGAATCACAGTACAAGGTTTGGGCTAGAAAGGTTGTTTGAAGCAAACACAAGCATGACAGGTACAACAAAACTCACACAAGAACATATTGCAAGCATTATAAGAATCTACACTGTCTTCCTTGTTGTTCAAACACTTTACTAGAAAATATCTAGACTTAGAGAGACCAATCATGCAAACCAAATTTTAACAAGCTCTTATGGTAGTTCTCCATTAATAGATTAAACTACATGATGTAAGAGCTTAAACATGATCTATATGAGAGCTCAAAACAATTGCCCAGTTATTTCAAAACCATATGAAGCATTTTCCGATTTCAACCAAATAGCAATCAAATTAAGCAATTTTTTCAAATTTTCGCTATGAACATTGCAAGCACAATTAAGAACACAAGTGTTCCATATGAAAAAGCGGAGCGTAATATCTCCAATATAAGGATGGTGGGATCCAACTTTATTCAAACCAAAACAAAATAAAGCAAACAGACGCTCCAAGTAAAGAACATAAGATATGATGGAATAAAATATAGTTTCACTAGAAGTGACCCGATAAGTTGTCGATGAAGAAGGGGGTGCTTTGGGCATCCCCAAGCTTAGATGCTTGAGTCTTCTTAAAATATGCAGGAATGAAACCGGGGCATCTCCAAGCTTAGACCTTTCACTTTTCTTGATCATAGTATATCATCCTCTCTCTTGACCCTTGAAACTTCCTTCACACCAAACTTCAAGCAAACTCATTAGAGGGTTAGTGCATAATCAAAAATTCACATATTCAGAGGTGACATAATCATTCTTAACACTTCTGGACATTGACAAAACTTTTGAAAGTTAATGGAACAAAGAAACTCATTCAACATAGCAAAGCTTTAATGCTAAATAAAGGCAGAATCACAAACAACAGTCCGTTAAGACGAATTTTCAGGCACTTAACTTGCTCAAACGAAAAATTCAAAACTAATGAAAGTTGCGTACATATCTCAGGATCATCACGCACGTAAATTGGCAGATTTTCTGATTTTTTTACAGAGAGTTCTGCGCCGAATTCGTGACAGACAGCAATTCTGTTTCACAGCAATCCAAATCTAGCATCAACTTTACCATAGAGACTTTACTTGGTACAAAAACATGATAAGGAGAGGTTGCTACAGTAGTAAACAACTTCCAAGACTCAACAATACAGTAATAAAATAAAACATGGGTTATCTCCCAAGAAGTGCTTTTCTTTAACGCTTTTCAGCTAGGCAGAAAGTGCAAATCAAGTATTATCTAGAGAAGAAGCATCAACACACTCGAGCTTACGCCCAGCCTCTACTCTTTTCTACTCTTTTGGTTTAGGAATACATGTCGCCTTCCTGTGAATTTTAGGGTGCCTCTCCCGTATTTATGATTGCCCCCAATAGTTTCAAATAGGATCTTCCTAAGTGTGATTTGTCCTGCTCACATTATTCACAATACATGTTCGTATAATGTTTCCAGAAGGATCGTGAAGAGCACACCCTGCCACTATTCC
Organism: Lolium multiflorum; assembly: GCA_030979885.1. Taxonomy (NCBI): domain Eukaryota; kingdom Viridiplantae; phylum Streptophyta; class Magnoliopsida; order Poales; family Poaceae; genus Lolium; species Lolium multiflorum. Next base: position 8,973 of record JAUUTY010001068.1, on the reverse strand, counting down.
TTAGGAATTATACCAATTATCAATGAGTTATTCACTCTCTCCTGCCACCTAGGTCCAGGTGTCAGATCCCATAACACCTTTGTAGCATTAGGCAAATTCAATATATTAATCTGTTAATGGCATGAAAGTTTTCATCACTTAACAGCCAAGTAGGTCTGACATTGAAGGTTCCAGCTCCATTGGTACTTGACTGAAGAGACTATTTCAACATAACTAATTTTTCTTGGTAAAGACAGTACTGCATTCCAGAGTCTATCCACATAACAGCTAACAGAGCTTAATCGTTATTGGCTGAACTATGAGCACCAATTTTATGACATTAAAATTTTATCTGCTGTAATGAGGCAGAGTCCCCTCCATCATACATCTACACAATCTATATGAACATAGCCTAAAACAAAATTATTATGAGTGTACTTTAGAGTAATTTGAAAGACCAAATTTTACGATAAGCATCAAAAATTCTAGACCAAGCATCTTTAAAACTCTCCTCATCCCCTTGTTTAAAAGTAAAGACTAATTCTTCAGGTGAAGAAGTACAGGTACAGAGCTAGACATGATAACAAAAGTAAACTAAATGCAAGTAACTAATTTTTGTGTTTTTGATATAGAGCAAATAAACAAGACAGAGTAAATAAAGTAACTAATTTTTTTTGTGTTTTCGATATAGAGCTAGTAAACAAGAAAAAGTAAAGTAACTAATTTTTTTGTGTTTTATTTAGGTGCCAAGACAAGAATAAAGTAAAGCAAGACAAAAACAAAGTAAAGAGATTGATAAGTGGAGACTCCCCTTGCACCGTGTCTTGATCTCCACTATGCTTGTAAAAAGAGCTTGATGCGTGATGTACGTCCGTTGGGAACCTCAAGAGGAAGGTGTGATGCGCACAACAACAAGTTTTCCCTGAAGAAACCAAGGTTATCGAACCAATAGGAGCCAAGAAGCACGAAGGCAGAGAGGTAGTGCGGCGCAACACCGTGAAACCGGCGCTTCAACGGGAACCCGCACTGCCAACACAATCGGGCATACTTTGCCCCAACGTAATGTAAGAGGTTGTCAATCTCACCGCTTGTTGAAAACAAAGGATTAAGCGTATCGAGTGGAAGATGGTGTTTGTTTGCAAGAATGAGAAGAACAATAATTGCGTGAGAATGTATTCGGGGATAAAGAATGGACCTGTGGGTCCACAGCTTACTAGTGGGTGTTCTCCAATAAGATAACTAACATGTTGGGTGAACAAATTACGTGGGCAATTGACAAATCAAGATTCAATACATATCAATGATGATTACTATGAGATTTAATCAGGGAATTACGACAAAGTACATAGACCGCTATCCAGCATGCATCTATGTAAATAATCCACCTTCAGGTTATCATCCGAACCCCTTCCAGTATTAAGTTGTAAAAAACAGATAATTGCATTAAGTATGGTGCGTAATGTAATCAACACAAATATCCTTGGATAAAGCATCGATGTTTTATCCCTATAACATCACATCCACAACCTATAATCCTTCACAATCGTCCTGCATTAAATGGAGGCATGAACCACTATCGAGCATAAATACTCCCTTTTGGAGTTACAAGTATCAACTTGGCCGGAGCCTCTACTAGCAACTGAGAGCATGCAAGAACATAAACAACACATATATGATAGATTGATAATCAACTTGACATAATATTCTAGATTCATCGATTCCACCAAACACAACATGTAGAATTACAAATAGATGATCTGTCATGTTAGGCAGCTCACAAGATCTAAACAATGATAGCACAAGGAGAAGACAACCATCTAGCTACCTATGGACCCATAGTCCAAGAATGAACTACTCACGTCAATCCGGAGGCGGGCATGATGATGTAGAGCCCTCTCGGTGATGATCTCCTCTCCCATAGGTGTCGGAGAGCATCTCCGAATCCCGAGATGGATCACACATGCGTCTCCGGAAGGTTTCCTCGCACTCGTGGTTTCTTCCGTGTCGAGGTTTTAGGTCGGTGGAGGCTTAAATAGGCCGAAGAGCGAGCCTGAGAAATTCCGTGGCCCACACAAGAGTCTCTAAAGACGCCCTCTCGGCCGCGCCATGGTGTGGGCCCCGTCTCCCCTCCGGTCCCTCTTCGGTGTTCCGGAAGCTCGTGGGAATTATAAGATCGGGCGCTACCGTCCTAATTCCCGAGAATATTTCCTTACTAGGATTTCTAAAACCAAAAAATGTTAGTAAAACAGAACCGACACTTCAAGATCTCACAATAGGTTAGTTCCTGAAATGTGATCAAAATGATATAAAGTGTAAACAAAACATGTAGGTATTGTCATAAACTAGCATGGAACATCGGAAATTATGGATAATGCTTATGACGTATCAATACCCTCGGGGCCAAGGAGGAGGTCTATCTTCCGCCTCCCGCACCACGGACGGTAACTTCCAGATCGCCACGAATAGCGGCAACCCACACCCGCTCCTTATATCGACAATTCAACGGTGCTCTAGATGATTCAGAAAGCCAGCCATCCAACAGCTCGAAAAGTACTCTACATAAAGCTTTCATGGCGTAGAAGATGGCTCCACCAACAATAGAGTATCTGAATTGGTCGTGGACAGACATTGGCTTCACCATACTGACTACCCGCGAAGAAGTTCTTCGACTCAATCAGCTTCTTTAATCTTACCAACGGTGATTGCGTGATTCTAATTTATCACGGTATTTATAGATGGAGGCGCTAGCTTAAACCCTATGTACTAGACATTGAGGAAGATGAATATACCGGCTTAATTTAAAACCAACTAGATACACGCTTTCATGGTATCACACCGCATGCTTCGGCTTATCCATCAAGATCAATCATGTTCACGAACCCGAGAGAATTACAAGATAGAAAGGCTGAGTTCGGTCGTGGATTTATCACAAGATTCATGCTTTATTTGGACGACCGCTGTATGCCGATTTCCGTAGGTAGTACCCCACTACACATACTTGTTGTGGAGGCTCCCTGGACCTAAGGGACCAATCACAATCAAAGGAAGCCTTAGCTGATAAGTGCGACAAGGATTTTCATCTATCATTTTAAACTTTGGGATGCAGCAATATATGCATGGCCAAATTGACAAATGACTACCACGTGCTGCTGCATCGAGGGGAGGCCGCCATGAACCAACCTTGATACCCACCAAGAACTCGAAGGAAGTGCAGATACACCCGACAGATCCCAAGAAGACGACAGCTATCGCCACAAACATGGACCTCGCATAGGAAAGCGCGCTCGTCCTCCGTGAGCACTGGAAAATCTTTGCATGGTGTCCAGCCGACATGCCAGGAGTACCCAGGGAACTTGCCGAGCACCCCCTTAACTTGGATCCATTGGCCAGGCCAATCAGACAACCTTTGCGGCGTTTTTCGGAACCAAACCGCAAAGCTATGCTATCAGAAATAGATCGACTTAAAGATGCTGGTTTCATTAAGGAGCTGCATACAGAGGCCACATGGGTAGCAAACCCAGTGCTGGTCCCGAAGAAAAACACTAAAGTCCTTCGCATGTGTGTCGACTTTACGTGTCTCAACAAACATTGTCCAAAGGATCACTTTCCCCTCCCAAGGATCGATCAAATTATCGACTCCACGGCAGGTTGTGAACGTCTTTCCTTCTTGGATGCATTCTGGTTACAACCAGATTCGACTGAAGGAAGAGGATGAAGTCAAAACAGCTTTCATTACCCCCTATGGCGTGTTCTCGCTACGTGAACAATGCCCCTTCGAGCTGAAAACCGCATGGGTGCAACATAGCACGCTGGATGATGCAAAGTGTTCTGCCACGCAGATTGGCAAAACGCCTGTGTGTACATTGATGATGTCGCCATAACAACAAATAAGGGGTCAACTTGATCGATGATCTCAGTGGAAACCTTCGACAACCTCAACAAGTTCTCGCCAAGCCAAATCCAACGGTTCTTTCGACGTCCCGCGGGAGAACTTCTCGGTTCCCTGGATCAAGAAGACTTAATCGAGGCTAACCCGAGAAAATTCAAAGCATCGTGACTATGCGGGAAGCCAACAAAGTTAAAGGAGATACAACAGCTAACTGGACGAGTCGCAGCTTAAGCAGATTCGTCGCCAGGCTAGGAGAAAGGGCGTTGCCATTTTACGCCTTGATCAAGCAAGGAGAAAAGTTCGAGTGGAACGAAGAAGCAGACAGAGCTTTTGAGGATCTCAAGCGTACAATCTCGACACCCCCAATATTGTGGCGCCTAAGGAAAAGGAACCTCTCCCCGTTATACATTGCGCCTACACTCGTGGTCAAAGACGGCAGACTTTTTGGTTGGAGCAGAGGAAGAAGGAACCCACAGTACAAAGGGACGGTATACTTCATTGTATACTTCATTAGTGGGAGCTTTACCGCCTTTCAGCCGGTACTCCGCATTATCGAAGCTGGGTATATGGAGTGTTCACAAATAAAATAAGAAAGTTACTTTTACACTATTTTTCAGACATCCGATAATAGTAATAATGAGGGCACCATTGTCAACTAAATAACCCGAGCATAATGTGTCTCCCTTGGGGAATAGAGCTTTCCCCTCGGGACATCACATATGAAAAAAGAAAAGCGATAAAGTCGCAGATCTTACCAGACTTCGTCGCAGAGTGGATGGAGCTGCAAAACACGGGACCTCCTGATTTATCGAGAACCTGGACCATGAACTTCGACGGGTCCAAGAGGTTAGAAGGAGCAGGAGCAGGCGTGATATTGGTTTCACCTCAAGGAGACAAGTTAAAATATGTACTACGGATGACGTTTCCCAACGCATCTAACAATGAGGCAGAGTATGAAGCGCTGATACATGGGATGAAGATGGCGAAGGCTTGTGGTGCGACCCGATTAAAAATATACGGCGACTCCCAGTTGGTGGCTCAACAAGTGATGAATCAATGTGACGCAGTCAATGATAGCATGATAGCATACAAAGAGTTATACAATGAACTCGAGAAGCTTTTCGACGGGTGTGAGGTGAATCATGTTAGCAGGCTCAGTAATGACGAAGCCGATCTCTGATGTTCTGGAAAATATCGGTCACAATGTTTAGCAATACCACCCGGAGTATTTTGGGAAGAGATAAGTGAAAGGTCGACTAAGGCAAGGAAACAACCAAAGAAGAAAGAAAGGCACGAGAAAGGCCCTGGGCTTCACTCTCGAGGCGTGGGCATCCGAGATGAAGGAGAGTCGCATGAGGTGAGGGTAGTACAAATCCCTTTGGATGCGTGCGTTTATATTGCATATATCTCAAGGCAGCAAATACCCGAAGATCCAGTGGAAGCAAGGCGAATTATTCGACGATCCAAAGCCTTTACTGTGGTTAAGGGCGAGCTTTATAAGAAAAGTATATCGGGAGTCTTGCAGCGGTGCGTCACAGCTGAAGAAGGTCGAGTGCTTTTAAAGGATGTGCACGAGGGAGTATGCGGACACCATGCAAGCAGTCGAGTTATTGCGGCCAAGGTTTTCAGAGCAGGATTTTATTGGCTAACAGCCATCGAGGATGCAAAGGACATAGTGCGTACCTGTGATGCGTGTCAAAGGTTTGCCGCAAAACCTCATTCTCCGGCAGCAGAATTGATGCCAATACCATTGTCGTGGCCCTTTGCTCAATGGGGTCTTGATATGGTGGGCAAATTGCACAAGGCGTGGCCAGGAGGATACGAGTATATGCTCGTAGCTGTCGACAAGTTCACCAAGTGGGTTGAGGCAAAACCAATAAACTCGCCAGACGCAGCATCAGCGGTCAAGTTCATCAAGAGCATCGTTTTTCGGTTTGGAGTTCCCTTACAGTATCACACAGACAATGGAAGCAATTTCACTTCAAAGGAATTCAAGGCTTATTGTGCAGAAGTAGGCATCAAGCTACATTTTGCGTCAGTTGCGCACCCGCAAACCAATGGTCAAGTCGAGAAAGCAAACGGCGTCATCTGCAACGGCATCAAGAAGCGCCTGTTAGGACCATTGGAAAAAGCTCGGCACACTTGGCCGGAGGAGTTACCCAGCGTGCTATGGAGCATACGAACAACACCCAACACAGCAACACAGGAAACCCCGTTTTCCCGGTTCACTTGGCCGAGGCAAGTGGTCAGCCGGAGAAATAAGGGAACACACCTCCGAGAAAGTGGCTGAGTTCAAGGAAGAAAACTTCAAGAAAGGCACTGAAGATGATGGACGCACTGGCGTAGCTCGAGACGAGGTATTATCAAGAGTCGCCAAATACCAGCAAGATATGAAAAATTATCACGGGCTTCGACCTATCAAGCACTAAGATCTTCCAAGTCAAGCAATTTAGTTCTTCTACTACGCAAGATGTCTATGGTGAAAACTCGAAGTCGCTGTGATCTGCTCCTCTGCCATCTCGTATGTCGGTGTTGACGTGGATGTTGCAGAAGATGTCCCACCGGGCGTGCCAGAATGTGTTACCTGCCAAAACCCACCGGCGGGCAATGGTTAAGCAACACGAAGAGCCGGGAGGCTCCCAAGGCCGCTTAGTGGACCTTGGCACTTCGCGTCGTCCCGCAAATCTTCCAGCCACGTCCTGGCGGTTGCTAGGGCGTGCCACCTGACCTAGACCCGATCAGGAAGGTGTTAGATGCTTCGATTGTTCCTGCATGGTAGACACGTAAACATTAAATACGAGCCCTATCGGCTCTCAGGTTGCCATGTGGATCGGCTCAAAGAGCCGATCGCCCCATGGTTCACGTTGGATTTGCAATGACATGTGGATCCCGCTTGATCAAAAGCTAAACCGATCTACCATGTTTAGGTTCTCACCGATAACCTAACGTCCTACGTGATCGGCCTAGCAAACACTTCAAGATGAGGACTACCCCTACAAGAGGCCTAAAAACCAACATAACGTTGATTCCTCGGAATATCCGTAGGGACTAGAACAACACCTTAACGCATTCAATGGACGGTCTCAGACCTCAAGATAAGGCCCAACTACAGATATTAAACTAATCCCCTACAGAAAGCAAGGAGCAAGTATAACGTAGACGATCTACTAAGTAACGCACAGTAGCTGCTGCCCCCACACCTCTGATAGGTGGTGGCAGCCTAGGTGTCAGGGACGGCATTGCCAATGCTGTGATATGCACGAGAAAGCATCAATGCAAGCCCCTAAACACCTAATGATAAGTAGTGCGCTCGCCATCAACAACGCTTCAAGACGAGCACACAAGGTAGACGACAATGAGGACGTCTAGATCGGCAAGATGCCATCTAGGCAGCATGATGCTTACTCGGAAGAAACCCTCGAAGGGGTGGCGATGCGTCTGATTTGTGTTTGTTGTGAACGTGATTGTCCTCTTTCCGATAACCCTAGATACATATTTATAGTCCAAGGGACTTTCTAGATTGAGGCGTGCACCCACCGTGCACGGGCCAGACTCTATCTGTTAATTCTAAACACAACACGATCTACTAAATTACAGATACACGGGCGATTTAGCCCACTCTTAGCGCAAGGCCGCTTCGAAGATGCTCCACGTGTACGTCTCTGCCCATCTTCACTTACTACCATCTCCATTTGGCCAAATCAGATAACACATGCCCCCCCCCGGTTTTGATAATGATAATTGCAAAACCATCTCACGTCATAGTCACGCGTCAGGAGCAGTAGCAGAACCGTCATAGTATTTTCTCATCATGACGTACTTGCTTCCCAACTTCTCTGCACGATTTGACAGTTTTGGCCCCATGTCCTCGGAAACTGCTTAAGCATTAAATCGCTATATCCCCTTTTATTTAGCCACTTCTTGCAGTTCCCTTCTTCATCCTCCTCGCACTAGCACTTCCAAAAGCCCTCCTCGGCCAATATGTCTTCTTCCTCCTCCTCATCGGGTCTTTCCACGCAGTCCTCCCCCTTCCGCGAGCCGACGCCGGAGTGGAACCCGGAAGAGGCCCATGCGGCCAACATCCGCCGCGCCATCGAGGCCGGGGACGAGCCGAGCCACAACTTCTCCATCTGGTCAGAGGACGACCAGTCCCTGACCGATGGGGAGAGCGTCCTCCGTGGCCTCGTCAATGGGGCAGCGGAGACGGAGAGCGACGATGACGACCTTCCCTGGGAGGGAGTCACCTCCTCCGAGGAGGTGGAGGAGGAGGAGGAGGACGATAGCTCCTCCGACGAGCCGCCGGCCAAGCGCCACTGCCCCTGGCCGGGGAATCTCAGCGACTTCGACAGCGATGACGAAGAAGATGAGGACAATGAAGGGTCCTGTTTGCCATTACACAAGCAATGATTTACTGAGTCGGGCTGGAGTAGCGCCGACAGCGGCGATGACGACGATGAGGGCAGCAGCGGCCCCTAGATAGGGTAGAGCTAGGAGTAGTAGACGGGGCAATGTATCCCCTAGCAATTTCTTTTGAGAGCAATCGGCTCCTTCTATGTAAGAAATCTGGTTATCAATGAAGAAATTTCTCCAATTTGACTTTGTCGATCTCTTCCATATTAGATTAGCCGATTCTCCCCTTTGTTGATGCTCAATGAGCCGATGGTAATGCATCAGCTTTTATAACAAATTGCAAGACAGACCGATCTAATCGCCTTCTCAGATGTTAACTTGCAATCCATGAAATTCAGATCCAAACTTCCAATCGAACGGGTCCAACGCGCAGCCTTGAGACCCCTAGATCTTTAGACTTCAAAATCATCCGATCGTGATGTTTGTCCTGATGGCAAAACTCCTGAATTAACGCCTCCAGGAAAGCTTCTAAGACCATGGCTGAAATACCTTGACGTCAAAGCTGATACACCTGTATAACAGGTACCATTTGCTCACAACTTCCCTTGTGATGCTCTGTTTCCTTGCAGCAACAAACTGGTCAAGCCTATCAATTATGATGGCTCCTTCTTCAAACTCCTCCTGCCAACCTGGTAATTTTCCTCTGCAAGAGTCCTCCACCCTTCAACATGGTTATGATGCAGAGACAGCCGATT